>PVIH01014999.1:0-21719 GCA_004025045.1 Sigmodon hispidus
GGTATATACCCTAAAGAGGCACATTCACACTCCAAAGGTATTAGCTCAACTATGTTCATAGCAGCATTATTTGTAATAGCAAGAACCTGGAAACAACCTAGATGTCCCTCAACTGAAGAATGGATTAACAAACTGTGGTACATCTACACAATGGAATACTACACAGCAGTAAGGAAAAATGATATCCTAAAATTCACAGATTTTCTCATCTTATGAACAAGGCTGGTGGCAAATATAATCATAGTCATTATTCTACCAAAATTTTAACTAATTAAATAACATTTCTCAAAATATAGTTTTGTTATAAGAAGTCATGCTGAATATTGGCAATGTTTAGACAATTGAAGTTATAAATAACTTGTTCAGTACAAAAAAATTATTTTTTTTACTTTTTTAATATTTTTTTTATTATAAACAAAGAAGTCACTCTTTCTATCCTTTTATATCCTTATTCAAGGTCCCTTCCCCCTCCCACCACAACAGATCATTCTCTCTTCTCGACAACTCCCCATCCCTCACCATGGGCAGGTGAACCCAAGGTCCCACTGTCTCAATATTGCTTAGTTCAGTTTCAACTCCTGGCAGATCCAGTATTCTCCCCTCAACATCACGAGTGAGTCAGGTGTTCCTCTAGGGGGAGTGGAATCCAAGGAGTCAGTCCAAGGTGTTTCTGATCCCAGGCTGTTCAGTGGTTGTGGTTTGCAGCTTGGGCATGCTTTGCTTTTTTCTTGTTTGTTTGTTTGTTTGTTTGTTTGTTTAGAGTCCACTAAGGAGTGAGTACATCCTCTGCCTATCTTTCTGGGTTTGTGATAACTCCCTCAGGAGGATATTCTCCAAATCCATCCATTTGCCTGCAAATTTTAAGATATCATTTATTCTTACTGCTGAGTAGTACTCCATTGTGTAAATGTACCACAGTTTGTTAATCCATTCTTCAGTTGAGGGACATCTAGGTTGTTTCCAGGTTCTTGCTATCACAAATAACGCTGCTATGAACATAGTTGAGCTAATGCCTTTGGAGTGCGACTGTGCATCTTTCGAATGTACACCCACAAAAGGTATTGCTGGGTTTCTTGGGGAGATTGATTCTCAATTTTCTGAGAAACCACCATACTGCATTCCAAAGTGGCTGAACAAGCTTACACTCCCACTAACAATGGAAGAGTGTTCCCCTTGCTCTGCATCCTATCCAGCATATGCTGTTCTCTGTGTCTTTTATCTTAGCCAATCTAACAGGTGTGAGGTGGTATCTCAAAGTTGTTTTGATTTGCATTTCTCTGATGGCTAAAGATGATGAGCACTTTTTCAGGTGCCTTTCAGCCATTCGTAATTCTTCAGCTGAGAATACCCTATTTAGAGCTTAACATCTTTTTTTTCCTTTTTTTTCCCTTTTATTATTATTATTATGAACAAAGAAGTCACACTTTCTAACCTTGTATATCCTCATTCAAGGTCCCTACCCACTCCCACCACATCAAGTCATTCTTTCTTCTACACAAATCCCCATCCCAACCCTGGGCTGGCTGCAGGCAGTCCCATGGTCACACTGCACCAATACTGCTTAATTCAGTCTCCATTCCTGGCGGATTCAGTTTTCTCCACCCTCCCTCAAGAGTGAGTAGGATGTTCCTCTATAGGGAGTGGGATCCATGGTGTCAGTCCAGGGTGTTTCTGATCCCAAGCTGTTTAGTGGTTGTGGTTTGCAGCTGGGGCATGCTTTGCTTTTTTTTTTTCTTGTTTGTTTATTTAGAGTCCACTAATGATTGAGTACATCCCCTGCTGATCTTTCTGAGGTTTTGATACCTCTCTCAGGAGAATATTCTCCAAATCCATCTATTTGCATGTAAAATTTAGGATATCATTTTTTCTTACTGCTGAGTAGTACTCCATTGTGTAGATGTACCACAGTTCGTTAATCCATTCTTCAGTTGAGGGACATCTAGGTTGTTTCCAGGTTCTTGCTATTACAAATAACACTGTTATGAACATAGTTGAGCTAATGCATTTGGATTGTGACTGTGCATCTTTAGGGTATACATCCAGAAGTGGTATTGCTAGGTCCTTGGGGAGATTGACTCTCAGTTTTCTGAGAAACCTCCATACTATCTTCCAAAGTGGCTGAACAAGCTTACTCTCCCTCCAACAATGGAGGAGAGTTCCCCTTGATCAGCATCCTCTCCAGCATAGGCTGTCCTCTGTGTCTCTTATCTTAGTCATTCTAACAGGTGTGAGGTGGTATCTCAAAGTTGTTTTGATTTGCATTTCTCTGATGGCTAAAGATGATAAGCACTTTTTCGGGTGCCTTTCAGCCATTCGTAATTCCTCTGCTGAGAATTCCCTTCTTAGATCTGAACCCCACTTTTTGATTGGGTTATTCAAGGTTTTGGGCTCTAGATTCTTGAGTTCTTCATATATTTTAGAGATCAGGCCTCTATCACTTGTAGGGTTGGTGAAAATTTTTTCCCATTCTGTAGGCTGTCATTTTGTCCTATTGACAGTGTCCTTGGCTTTAAAGAAGCTTCTTAGCTTCAGGAGATCCCACTTATGGATTGTTTTGTTAGTGTCTGTGCCACTGGTGTTATATTTAGGAAGTGGTTGCCTGTGCCAATTCGTAGAAGTGTATTTCCCACTTTCTTTTCTATCAAGTTTAAAGTGGCTGGGTTTATGTTGAGGTCTTTGATCCACTTAGATTTGAGTTTTGTTCAGGGTGACAGGCTCGGATCTATTTGCATTTTACTACACACTTCCATCCAGCTATGACAACACCATTTGTTAAATGTACTATCTTTCTTCCATAAAATATTTTGGGGCTCTTTGTAAAAGATCAGGTGTTCATAGGTTTGTGGGTTAATGTCTGGATCCTCAATTCTATTCCATTGATCCACAAGTCTGCTTTCCTGCCAGTACCAGGCTGTTTTTATTACTGTAGCTCTATAGTATAACTTGAAGTCAGGGATGGTGATACCTCCTGAGGTTCTTTTGTTGAGTAAAATTGTTTTGGAAATCCTGGCATTCCTGTTTTTTTCCAAATGAAATTGAGTATTGTTTTTTCAAGGTACAAAAAATATTGTGTTGGGATTTTGATGGGCGGTGCATTGAATCTGTAGATTGCTTTTGGTAGAATTGCCATTTTTACTATGCTGATCCTAGCTATCCAGGAACATGGGAGAGCTTTCCATTTTCTGATATCCTCTTCAATTTCTTTCTTCAGTGATTTAAAATTTTTGTCAAATAGGTCTGTTACTTCTTTGGTTATAGTTACTCCAAGGTATTTAATATTATTAAGCAAAACTTTCAAATCCATAGTTAGGAATATATCAAAATGGACTTAGGAAACATCTGAAGTAACATATATAAGCTATTTGCCTATTCAGTATGGTATTATAACCAATTAAAGTAGACTTTAAAAATTAGATATGTTATCCAAATTTAAAATTTTTAAACTTACTAATTTAATATTTAAATTAATTTAAATTACAAATTTAATATTTTTTTAAAAATTTGTTAAATATAAAACTGTTCCAAAATTTGATCACTGATTAAATAGAAAGAGAACTTTATATAATTTAAAATTATTTCCGAAAAAATGAGAGGTTGTCTCAAAAGTTAAGTGGGACTCCTGTATTGCCTTCATAGATAATTTATCATCATCAATGTCAGGTATCTCACAAGTATATACAAACTCACTTCCTCTGTATCCATCAGCCTGTATCCATCAGCCACAGTCTCTGTAGGAACTTGCTCTACTGTGCATATAAAAATAAATATACAGTTAAACAAAAACCAAAACCAAAAAGTACCTAAGAAGCTGACTTTATAAAATTGATAAAAGAATGCTAAGTTAATATTTACCTTTAGAATCAGTTTGGCTAATAAGTCTAGGGTAGTAATTTTGTTGGTTTGTTTCTTCAATTAGGCTAAAAATCACTCTACCAGAAAATATCAAGCTAAAGCTGAAGGACATATACATTAAGAAGCCACTCAGTAATCTCTATTGTCAATTTTTGGTATAGCATATTTTCCTGACACCTCATTTCTTAAAAATATAGCATAAATATATTTATTTGCATTTACATATAGAAATAAAGGCCAAAATATTTATTTTCACAAAAAAATAACTAGGGTGAATATATAATCTACTTAATAAATTTCTTCTATTTCCATATATAATTTATTAGGTTAAAATATTTTTGCTAAAATAAACCTAAATGTTAAACGATATATATGCACATATATACACTCATATATACATATATATTAAAATAAATATTAATGAGACTGCAAAAAGTGTATGAATCAACCTTTTATTTATCCATTTAAATGAAACTCTTAAAATTTTCTTGAAGTTGTTCTTGCTCTCCTAACATCCTTTATTATTGTATGAAAATTTATATTTTATGCAAATGTTAATTGTGGGTAGGAAGGATCTACATAGTAAAAATGACAATTCTACCAAAAGCAATCAACAGATTCATTGCACTGCCCATTAAAATCCCAACACAATATTTTTTGGACCTTGAAAGAACAATACTAAATTTTATTTGGAATAACAGGAAAGCCAGAATTGCCAAAACAATTTTGCTCAACAAAAGATCTGCAGGAGGCATCACCATCCCTGACTTCAAGTTATACAATAGAGCTACAGTAATAAAAACAGCCTAGTACTGGCATAAAAACAGACTTGTGGATCAATGGAATAGAATTGAGGATCGAAACATTAACAAAAAAACCTATGAACACCTGATCTTCGACAAAGAGTCCAAAATATTCAATGGAAAAAAGATAGTATATTTAACAAATGGTGTTGACATAGCTTGATGGAAGTGTGTAGTAAAATGCAAATAGATCCGAGCCTGTCTCCCTGAACAAAACTCAAATCTAAGTGAATCAAAGAACTCAACATAAACCGAGTCACTTTAAACTTGATAGAAAAGAAAATGGAAAATACAAATTGGCATAGGCCACTACTTCCTAAATATAACATTATTGGCATGGACACTAAAATCAGCAATCAATAAGTGACATCTCCTGAAGCTGAGAAGCTTCTGTAAAGCCAAGGACACTGTCAATAGGACAAAATGACAGCCTACAGAATGGGAAAAGATTTTCACCAACCCTACAAGTGATAGAAGACTGATCTCTAAAATATATAAAGAACTCAAGAATCTAGAGCCCAAAACTTTGAATAACCCAATCAAAAAATGGGGTTGAGATCTTAAAAGGGAATTCTCAACAGAAGAATTACCAATGGCTGAAAGGCACCAGAAAAAGTGCTCATCATCTTTAGCTATCAGAGAAATGCAAGACCAAACAACTTTGAGATACCACCTCACACCTATTAGATTGGTTAAGTTAAAAGACACAGAGAACAGCCTATGCTGGAGTGGTTGCAGAGCATGGGGAACACTCCTCCATTTTTGGTAGGAGTGTAAGCTTATTCAGCCACTTTGGAATGCAGTATGGCGGTTTCTCAGAAAACTGAGAATTAATCTCCCAAAGGACCCAGCAATACCACATCAGGGTGTACACCCTAATGATGAAGAGTAACACTCCAAAGGCATTAGCTCAAGTATGTTCATAGCAGTGTTATTTGTAACAGCAAGAACCTGGAAACAACCTAGATGTCCCTCAACTGAGGAATGGATTAACAAACTGTGGTATATCTACACAATGGAATACTACTCTGCAGTAAGAAAAAATGATATCCTAAAATTTGCAGGCAAATGGATGGATTTGGAGAATATACTCCTGAGCGAGGTGTCACAAACTCAGAAAGAAAAGCAGGGGATGTACTCACTCATTAGTGGACTCTAAGCAAGCAAATAAACAAACAAGAAAAAAAGCAAAGCATGTCCAAGCTGCAAACCACAACCACTGAACAGCTTGGGATCAGACACACTTTGGACTGACTCCCTGGATTCCACTCCCGCTAGAGGAATACCTGACTCAGTCTTGAGGTTGAGGGGAGAAATCTGGATCTGCCAGGAGTGGAGGCTGAACTCAGCAATATTGGGACAGTGAGACCCTTCGCGGAGGGGGGAGATGGGGAGTTGTAGAAATAAATATTGTAACACATAGTACAATTTAATAAAATATAAAAACCTCAAAAAAGAAATTGCCCCATATTATTAATTTTTTAAAAAAAATCATGCATATGTATTAGATGTATTTTGATCACATTTATAGTAAAGTCTTCCACTTCAGTCTTATAGTCTTCTAATTTCTACCCTCTAATCCATTCTCATCTTCAGATTACATTTTTATAAGCCATTAAGTCCTATTTGTGCCACAAATGTATTTGTAGTTTTGGGTTACCCACTGGGGCATGTTCAAACTAAGGAGAGTCATACTATTGCTGAAAAGGTTTCTTTCTTTCTTTCCCAGAAGACTTGAACTTCCAACACTGTGTAACATAGCTGTAGGAATAGCATGATGCCCCTGCCTCAATAATGGAATGCTGATTGGCTTCATTTTGTACAGGCAATCAAGCTACTGTGAGTTTATGAGTACTGCAGGTTTACAAGACCATGATCACTATTTTGACATTGTTCCCTGACTTCTCTCAATTACAAATTTTCTGTCCTAATGTCAGCTGTTATCTCTGAGTCTTTTTGGAGAAAGTATGTCATGTAGGTATTCCACTCATTGCTCTCCACTCCACAAACACTCATTGTACAATAAAGAGATGAGTTCTCAAGTTAAGTACCATCTCCTGAACAAATGTCTTAATCTGTGTGTCAGAGAAACAAAATTTATAGTAGTAAGAAAGTAAGAGTAGCATTCACTATAATAATAAAATGCTAAAGATCTATAAACAGATGCCTGGTTTCTGATAGTATATTTTTAATATGTATTCTTATTTATAATAATTATTTTAATTACCAGAATTAACAAGCATAAAATTTGAGAAATAGAGAAAAGATGTTCACTGCATGCTACTTTATAGTCTTTTGCCATACTTTTACCTTTATTTATTTCCTATAAGATTTATCCTGTCTTACCTGTATGATAAAACTTCTCTCTGTTTGTTTTTCTTTCCCCACAATGTAAAAAACAAGATAATATTTTCATTGATTTTTAAGTTCATATTTTAGAGTATAGTTTCAACATTGCTTGCCTATCTGATTTTAAGTTGGTGAAAGTATAGAATGCACAGATCTGGATCTAAAGGTATTTATTCTATCATTTTAGATATATACATTGAATATAAACATAGAATATTATTGCCATATTTATAATTAAAGAAATACAAGGTTTGCATATTCACACAGTGATCCAAGTTTCATGGCTCTGAATGTATCATATTGACTAGTTCATGGAAGAAAGAAGGCATATGAAGAATAGGAAAAAGACTGTAACATGTATATCAAATTTTTGTCCTGATTATCCCTGTATTTTCTCACTCACAGTGATAGGTCATAACTATGGAGGAATATTATCAGTTGGGCTACTATGACTATTCATAGCATCAGGATTGAGAAATTCTTTTCAATACTTATATCACCACCATTCTTTGTCAAGACAGTGTTCTTGACATTTGAGCTGTCACAGCCAGAAAGCTTCAGAGTGCTACAAATAAGTGCAACTCTACATATCAAGGATGTCTTTAAAAATGATTGAGAAAGCTGGAATAAATATTATATTAAGTTTCTAAAATTCTTCTATTTATATATAAATTAATTTACAAAATCATCAGAGAAGACTTATAGAAGAATAATTGTCTTCCTGTTATGGCGATTTTTATCATGCTATGTTTGATATTTACCATCAAATTAATTCTAGATTAAGTAACATTATTTTCCACTGTCACTCTTCAAGACAAATTATTTTTTATCATTTTCCAGAGATGTATCGATTCACATCAATTCTGAGAACAATTTTTTACATGTGTCATGAAGGAAAAGATTGAAGGTCTGTAGGGCCCTATGGGGACTGAGAACTGACAATGTTCATATAAAACCCTGTCTCCCTGTGAGCTCCTTATTAAATATAAGGCTAGGTAATATTTCACTCTGCTACATTTGTTGGCTAAAGGAAAATCTTAACATTTTCAGAAAAATCCCAAGTCCTGTTAAGAAACCTAAGTGGCAGGATGTGAATTACCCAGAGAAATTTGCTCTCATTGTGAGACTTAAACCTATCCTTCATGTAAACGATGACAGTCACTTATACAACTACTAACATATCCACTTAGTGGTTTATATCTTCAAGAACTGTGATGCTGATGATGAGGGGCAGGAGGGGGAAGGGAGTCTGAACAATGGGATACATGGGTAAAAATTATGACTTTAATCATAATAAAAACTATTAAAAATTAGTTAATTTGAGAGAGGGTCTAATTAAGGTACCTTAGACTAGCCTCAAAGTCTTTGCAGCCAAGCAGGATTTGAAATTTCTGGTCCTCTTGCCTCTCCCTCTCAGGTTCTGGAATTACAGGTGTATCTGACACTGTATCTGACACCATGCTAAGGAACTGGCCTAGGGCTTTCTGTATGCTAAGCCAATACTCGACCAGCTGAGCCATGTCTCTAGCCTTAGAAGTGATTATTTTTTTTTACAAAAATTTAAAAATTGTATTTGGGAGGTATTGGAAACTGGAAAGTTCATCAGGAGGAAATGGGTCTTTAAACAGCCCCAGCCATAAAGTTAAATGAAGAGAAGAAAGAATGCTTAATGACATGTGTCTACACAAGGAGAGGTCATATAATACATACACACATCCCCCTGAATATTCAATAACCTAAGTTTACTTTAATACAGGGACTTAGAAACACAGTGTCCTGGGCAGGAGAACAGGATGGCTAGGGTTTCACAGGTGGGAATAATTACCCCTGCATCTATGTCACCCAGCAAAGCATTTAGAACATGAAACCTAACTGGTTGCATGCTTTATTACAGTAGGGAAAAATAAAGAAAAAAAGAAAATAAATATATTTAGGAAAAATTAGTAGATAATTTCTAAAATCAAAATTTATATGTGGTATCTAAATAGAAGAGATACACTTAAATTGGTTTCACAGATTACAAAATAAGTATCTAATTATAAGTTTTAATAACTGTGGCAGCATTGTAACCAATATATAAGGTCCCATGTTAGATTATCATCACATCAATATTAATTATGATAAAATATTAATTATTTGATCTCTTCTAATTGCCAAAAATAAACAGTATTTTTGTGTTTTAGATCTTTCTAGTCCACAGCAATTTATTTAAATCTTTTTAGCATCTTGTCTGATATATGTGACATACCATGTAAACTAGTGCATATATCATGTGTTATCTAAACAAATAAAATTGTTGTAGATATGACCCTTCAAAGACTATCTGGCATGAAATGACTACTAAATATGTAATAATCACATTTCCCTACCACATCAATATTCTTTTCCATTACTTTGTGTCTAATATTATATTTTCTACAATTTGATCTGTTTTTGTAACAGTTTATATTTTAGAGAAAAGGGAATATACAAGTGTTGGATTAGAGTCATTTATATTAATAAAGACATTTTATCTTACTAGCTCCATATATCTTCTTTTAAAACAAACAAAAAAAAGGAGTAAAAAGAAATACCTTAAACCAGAGTATTTAATTTTCCTCCTTGGTGAGTACTTTGAATGTGTTTATATTTGTTTGTCAATTTCAATTATTTTCTAGCCTCAGCACTTAATTATTTACATATAATGCCTTTATTTGAAGATTGTTTATATATAATGCAAAATCAAACTGTACTGTAAAAATAATAAAAATACCACTTGAAGTAAAAACAGAAGAGATCTGTATGATTCAAAAATTAAATGAAAAGAAAATTAGCTGTCATGAAGTACTTGTATTATGAAGCCACCCACTTGATATTGTTAGGCATTATTTTTAATGCTACAAACAAAGCTATTCCTTAAATTGTTGAGCACATGTGAAAGTGTCTTTTTTCAATGTAGAACAATTTTATTATGTTTGTTATCAGTGCATAAAACTGTGTGTTCCCTTGGTTCTACTTGTGATGTTATTGTTGTTTTTACTTCTGTTGCTATGAATTAAGATGGTCTTTACATTTTATTTAATTTTTATTACTTTGCTCCTGGTGACATGGTTTCTAATAATTATATATTGTAGATAAATATATATATACATATGTACATATGTATATATATCCTATTTTCTTCTGATTTCAGCACTCCTTAAATGACACTAGGTATATGTGTAGTCCTGAGACCACAAGGATGATTCCTGTTCACTTTAGCACTTGGCATGTCTTATTGATACATCATTGTTTAACTCTTGTTCAGGCATTTATGTTGGATACTTCTGTTATACAATTTTAGCATGTAATACTCTTTGATTATTGCAAAAGTGAACTTGAGAAACCTGTAAGGATCAGATGATTAGAGAGTTTGCTCTGAGATTGTATCTTTAAGGTATGTAGAATCCATAGTCATAAAATCTCTCAACATATAATCTTTAAAGCTTCAATTTTAATATCTAAATTGCATGAAAACATATGTTCAAATAATTTCAGACAAGTTCATACTTAGTAACTCAATTTTTTAAATTTCAAATTATTTAATAAAGTTTATTTTAATATGTACATATTTTCTCAAAATAAAATATTAAGAACACTAATTATTATATATGTTTATTTATTTATCATTTGGGTAATTGTGAACCTGTACACACAGATTTTTGAATATCCTGGTTAAGGACAAATTTTGTGGTTTTTAAAATAAAGGGTCCAGAACTCAAATTTAAATGATCAAGTTTAGTGTCAAATGACCTTGTACACTGAGCTTTTTATTACACTGGTTCTATAAAGTGCTTTCAGAAACAGTCATCTTATTTGAATGACTATATGTTTGCTTTATTTAACAGGAAATCATTCTGTATATTTGTTCTCCAGTGGACTACTTAACACAGATTTTAATTGTAGTAGAAGTTCATGAAAGGCAATTACGTTATTGTGAATTACTAAGGCCAAATATATTTTCAAAATGAACATGGATAAGTTAGGTCTTGTTATGATCCAATAAGTTTTTAGGTACATATATTGTAAAATATTTAAATTGTAAAATTATTCACTACATATAAAGATTATAGTTTAGTTTTCATAACAGTTATTGTTGTGAAATATTAGTTTGGCTAGGTAAAATATGTATTACGTTTATTTACGTTGCAGGATGTTAGTTTAACTAGGTAAAGACATGGTACATTTTGATGTTGTAGACTATTTATGTAACTATTTACAGATGTGTTGCATTTGTTCAACTGTGTAAAAATATGTTGTATCTGTTTACCTTGCTTGCTAAAGATAAGTAATTACTATAATAAAAACCTAAATGGTCCAGAGCTAGGCAGGAGCTATTGATGTGACTTCTAGACAGAGAGAATAATAGGAGAAGAAATCTAGGTTCAAAAAAGGCGGAGAGAGAAAGAAGGAAAAGTGGAGAGAGATGCCAGGGGCCAGCCAGCCAGAAGATGAGGAAGCATGAAAGAAATGTAAAAAATCCCCCTGCCAACACACTGATGAAGAGAAGCAAATTAAAGTAAATTATAAGCACTATTGGAACAAGCCTAAACTAAGGTTGAGCATTAATAACTAGCAATAAGTCTCCATGTCATGATTTGGATGCTGGTAATCCAAGAAAGCCAACTACTACAGATTATTAACATAAATATACAGCATATGTTTGTTAGAGATTATTTAATTTTCAGTGGACAAAAATAGTATAGATATGTTTGTTATTGGAAAAAAATGTTGCTGTCATTCTACACATTTTCAAAAGGATACATTATTGATTGGTTATGTGTGTGCTTCTGCATGTGATAACTCTTTTGTCTTTCTGTGATGGGAGATCTCTGAAGACAGGTCTTCTTTTCGATTTTGTGTTGGATAAATTTGGAATGTTGCATAACATCTATTTATAATGTTTGATTTAATAAATAATAAGAATTATTTACAGGTAATAAAAATGAAAAACAATCCTAATATTTTAAATTTTAAATTAGAAAACAAGAATCTTTGGAGATGGTTCTTTGGTTTAGAGTACTTGCTGATGATCTAGGAGAGTCATATTTTTGGTTCCTAGGGCCCACATCATAGGAGATTTTATAGCATTTTGTAACTATAGGTAGAAGGAATGTTATGCCTTTTTGTGAAAAATAAAGTCACTGCACAAATATAGTTACTTTTGTGGGCTGGGGTCGGGTGAGGGGATGCCAGTATTTATTTGGCTTCTTAACCTTCAGAATTATTACTCATCACGGAAGGAAGTTAAAACATGAACTCAAACTGGGTGAGATCCTGGAGGCAGGATCAAGTTGACATACAAGGTCACCAAGTACAATGATTGAGTCTCTCCAATTACAGCTGGTTTATTTTCTGCCCTTGCCATATGTGACACTTTGATCTTGATCATACATATTCAACTCACCAAACTGTACATTTTTTTTTGTCTTTCCAATCTACCAATTACTTTATTTCCCCTTAGACCTTTAAATTAAATTTCATTCAAATTCTCAGAACATGGGCAGAATACAAGCAGATTCTTTGATAGAATACATAATTGACCAATAGTCCAGTTCCTATTAGAGTTGTCCTTCATTATAATATTTCATGAACTGGCACTCCACTGTTCTCACTTATCACAGTTTTCTGGTGTTCCAAATTCATACCCAAACAGCTAATTGTTCTCCGTTTACATTGTTTAAGGACTTTATAGACAAAAACCATTAACATCTCTTCCCTAAACTAGTTCCAAAGGCTTACAAACTACACAGGAACCAGATTTATTCCAGCTATCACCCCACTTTTCAGTTCATATAGTTTCTACACAATAACACAAACAAAACATCCATAACACATAAAAACTAAAAAATGATTGTTTTTGAAAATAAAGAAAATGAATATAATGTGTATTTAGTAAGTTTCAAAATGTTATGAAACATTTATAAAAAAATGTATCTGATGTAGTATGTCTTTTTTCATTGTTTGTTATATTATAAATATAGTTTATAAAACAAATGCTTTCTCTGAAAAAATTGATAATGATGTAAACTATTAAAATGCATTTTTAGTTTAAAAATTATAGCTTAATCCAAAGGCGAGTCTTCAATAAATTGTAAATATTTTTATGGAGCTCTCCTGCATAATGAACCAAATTTAGTAATATTTTATTATTACAACACTTCTTGATCTCTTCACTTGGAGTTTAACTTCTGTTAAGTAAATAACATGCTTACTATGATCCTGAGATTGCTATTAGTCTCTGGTCATATGACGCTTACTCAACCTAGAACTTCATGACTAAATGACATGATTCTGCTTCCTTTTCCTTTATCTTAAAAGTACTTATTTAAATATTTCTAATGATTTATGCGATAGTGATGTATTTTATGTTGGCATCTAATGATAGATTTTGTATGTATAATAAAATAGTGTGTCTTTTCCTAAAAAATATGCTTTTTAAAAAAAATATGGATAGTTGGGCTACTTTTGTTTTCAAGAAACTCCTCTTCAGGTTATAGCTTGTTTATAAAACCCCATCTAAATAACCCTCAACATATAGAAACTTTTTTATATATTGGAAAATGTTCTGAGTGCATATTTTTATTTTTTTAAGTAAGCCACTAAGTTAATGGCTATCATTTCTTTGTGTTAGGACACTTCATTTTATATTAATGGAAATGTTTAGAGAAAGCTCAAAATAAATGTTTGGAATTAATTCTTTTGAAAGTAAAATCAGTGTATACAAGAATTAATATCATATATTAATAGCAAAACATTGCCTCTTGTTCATATTTGATCTTCCATGAACACCTGATAAATTAAGTATGTTAATTACTTATCAGTATGTGAATTCAGGCCAATTCAAAGGTCATAGAAAAAAATGGAGATCACATGATAAAGTCAGAAGAAACAGAAGCTAAGTTCAAAAATCTGTTAGGCTAAGAAAATTTTGGCAGATTACTCTGAAGGATATGTACATTAATTTTATGGAACTAAAAATGTCTGAAAACATCAAGTACGATATGTCAAGCCATATATCCAAAATGTTCAGTCTATCAAAATATTAGAAGGAAAAAAGAGCTATCATTCTGCTTACTTCTATTTATAGTATGGGCAACACCTTAGAGGTTTTTGGTAAAGTCAAGAAAATATCGGAAAAATAGAACAATTTCAAGTTAGAAAAAATAACACAAATCACTATCTGTATAAAATCATTTTATTAACAGTTGTGAGTTCAGGTATTCATTATTTGGTACATGACATATTTGCTGTCATTGATATCAATAGTAATATAGGTGAATATTTTTTTGTGATACATATAAAAGACAGACTATAGCTATTATATTAATAGCATATTGGACTAGTAGTAAACGGTCTTTCAGACATATCCTTTCACAATCTAAGTCATAATAGTGCTTCTGAAAAAAACATTTTATTTAAAATTAACAATAGTGCTTCTGGTAGTAGGATTTCATTTCCTTTTAATATACTATATATAATCTATAACACAATTGTGTTCAGCTAACCCAACCTGCTGTTCACTGATAATTTTTAGACCATATAGAAAAGTATAAATACAGGCTTTTCTATTCTACCTGGTCTCAAAGGCACTTTTAAAATAATCTTTCAGTGGTTTATTTGGCAATTAGGTCAGACATGTTACCAGATAACTCCTGTACTTAAACTAAACCATCTTATATCCATGCTCTGTCATCTGTCCCATGGCTTGTTACTTTCTATTTATATGTCCTGCTTGCTGACCAGCTGACTCTACTCTTGGTTATTTTTCAGAACTTTTCTTTTTTTTATGGACTTACTAGTAAATCCTATTACTTATAAAACTAAGACAAATACATATCATATAATTCCATAAAACTTAAAAAATAAACAAAGACTTTAAAAGTTACAAAGCCAGTGAAACCTTGATTTTATTTCTTTTTTCTTTTATTTCTTTATATATTTATATAAATTTATATAATATATATTATTTATATACATGTAAATATTAAATAATATATATATTATTTCCTGCCTGGCTATTGGTCAAGCAGTGTTTCATTAAACCAGTTTGTGGGACAAGTCTTTTCAGTGTGCTAGAGCATTAACCCACAGCACATAATGGTGGAGATGAACTGATTCTCTGAATCAAATAGCTGAGAGAAGAGGCAGTGTGATTTGCTTTATAAAAAGGTGCTCAAGAGACAAGTGAACAGAACTAAACTCAAGATCACCAAGTGTTTTAAATTCGCACCAGACAATAGACAGATGCTACTGTTTAATAATAGTTGTCATATTTGAGGCAAAAATAATAGCTAAAAATTAAAGTTACAACTGTAGTGAACTTTGGCAATCAGATAGAGGAGGATCTGTGTCAGTGAAGGCGATAATTACACTTGTCTACATTCTCTTCTGATTCTTCCAATCAATCTCTACAAATTAATAATAAAGGACTTTTTATAGACATCTTATCCATATTGCAGAATAAAGTGCTCTGTTGTAGTTATAGAAAAACAAAAATATTTTCTACTTTACCGAGTAAAAAGCAAAATGCAAGAACATTTTAAGCCTTTATAGGGGAACAGTACAATACTGATGCATAGGATGGTGGATTTCTGATAACCCTTCCTAATTAGGAGCAAGGTACAGAGATTAATTGCCATAAATTCTGTTTAATCCAGTCTCCATGAGAGTAGATGGCATGATGGTTAACTGCTCATGTTCAAGGAAGCCTCACTTGCATGAAAATGCATTTAGGCTATGTTCATGAGCATCTGAATCCCAATCTATACTGAGCTGATTTTTATGTTTTTACTTTTATTCATGCAGAAGTGTTTAAGTCAATGAAGTCTTGATATTTCAGCTTTTCTTTATGCAAACTGCAATGTGGTATGAATTTCAATAAATTGCCTTTTTTCTGTATTTACCATTTTCTATTCATTTTTGAATAAATAGCACAATAAAAAAATCCTCGAGATCATTTATTTTATGAGGTCTTATTAAAACATACTTTTTTATCTGTGGAAATAAGATATTTAAATATATTATAACATAAAAATCTATTTTTTTACATTTTCTCATGTGTATGGATGCGAAAGATTATGTTTTCTCTATAGCATATTATTTTAGGAAAATAAAAACAAATATGTCTTCACAGATAATAAAGCTATGAATATCTTATACACTACCAACTTCAATTTGTATATATGTGGTGATGTTTCATATTTAATAAAACCTGACATATACTGAGATAACACAAAGTCAAATCCTAGGCTCAGGAATTTCTTGATCTTTGAGTACAAGGACAAACAGCCTTGATTCAATGGCACACACCTTTAATCTCAGCACATGGAAAGCCTGGGAGTGGTGATGTCCTTAATCCCATAACTCCTGAGAAAGAGAACTTTCTGTGTTTTTGTGTGTGTTCAAGACTGACTTCTAAGTAGAATAGCTCCTGCCTTAATTCTAACCTGGATGGGATACAGCTGGGGAGAAAGGTATTTAATTTAATGTAGAAAATCAGCAGAGGCAGAAGAGACCAAGAGCAAGGATGAGGAAGTTAGAAGATAGCTGGGTAAGATTTGACTGTAGTGTTTCCTCTCTCTGATATTTAAACCTTTCCCCAATATTTGGCTCTGAGTCTCTTTCAGTACAATCCAAATTCGTGCTACATGTATCTTCTTATGCTTGTTTGGTGGCATGCACTGGAACAAAATTGAACCTACATGGATTCTAAAGAAAGTGATGGATTTCCTTTACCAAAAAATTTATCAAATTTCAGCACTTACTCAGCAAAAGAATCCCTAGATCTTCAGTTTTCGTCATGCTAAACTGTTGATGTGTTAATTAGTTTTTGTTGGTATGATTAAGTAGGATGACCAAAAGTGAGGTATCTTGGCTTATAATTTGAGAGGAATGAGTTTATCACATCAAGGAACCATAGTATTAAGTGGAAGACTTAATCAGAAATCAAGAAACTTAGATCTAAAATTCTCATTCATAAGCATGAAAGAGAGAGAACTAGAATTAGTATGAAGCCTTTGCTATCAAAGTCTATCCTCAGTGACTTACTTATAGTAAGGCTGCATCACCTAAAACTGTGCAAACAGTGCCAACCACTGTGACCCAAGTTTCAAATACCAGAGTTTAAAGGGTTATTTTTCAGTAAACTCTTGTACAGTTAATTAGTTTATCTTGTGCATCAGTGGTTTAAAACATCATATTTGCAATGAGTTTACGGGTGTTTGGGTCCTTTTAAGTCTAGGATACTCTATTATATCCTAATTTGTAGTTGGCATTTTTTACTCTTTTCTCCTTGTGGGCACATTACTTAGCTCTCAAATAAACACATGGTAACTTATTCTAAAGTATGAATGCTAAGCCTTAGGTTGGCTGTTTTTTTCAGCTCTTCTTAACTTAAATCATCTAAGTTTTGAATCTAGTCTTCTACTTTTCTCTATTCTATATACATCTTCTTCCATTTTACTCCAGGGCTGCCTGTTTGACAACCTCTGGAATCTTCTTCTTCTTCTTCTTCTTCTTCTTCTTCTTCTTCTTCTTCTTCTTCTTCTTCTTCTTCTTCTCCTCCTCCTTTCCTTGATCCTTCCTCTTTTTTATTTCTTTGCCCTTCCTGTTTATTCTCTTTGTATGCCAGCCACCCTTGCCAATTCTTTCCCTCCTAGCTATTAGCCATTCAGCTCTTAATAAGACCAATCAGGTGTTTTAGGCAGGAAAAGTAACAGACCTTTTCAGAGTTAAACAAATGCAGCATCAAATAATGTAATACATCTTTGCATCATTAGATAGACATTTCACAGCATTAATGATTGTATCACAATGTAAACCAATATCTTACAACACTCAGCTCTGCACTACAAACTACAGTCTCCTACAGGCTTTATACCCATATTTCATGAAGTTCCCAGCACAATTGGAAGAGTGTGTGTGATGTATAATGTGTCATTTATACCTGAACACTTCACAAACACATATTTCTCAAACTTTAACAAGCTGAGTTTTTCTGGTAACCATAATCCACTGCAAAAACAAACAAACAAACAAACAAAAAAACCTCAGTTCACTACACTATGGAGAAGTACATAGATCATCACAGAACAGTTCAATACTGTGTCTAACTAGCAAAAAAGAAGTAGTAGATTCATTTTCTGGGATGTATGAAATGCCCAATCATAGGTTCTTGGTCAGATTTATAGTATCCAACCTGAATTTATTCTAATACTACAGACCATAAATTGATTTATAAAGTAGTTGCTTACACCCACACTGCTGTATCTATAATCATATCTTTCAAAGTTGATAGCTAATGTAGTTAACATGTTTCTTATTTTTTTCCAGAATAGCACACTAAGATACTATGTAAGCTAGCTAGGAGGAAAATTTCAAACCATTATCAGCATTTTTTCATGTCTTGTGATCAAATGAGGTTATTTTTATCAAATTATCAGGAGCAACCAATGGCTAACAACTTCAAAGAAAATATCTGTAACCCAGAATAATGATTTCTACTTTCTGAAGGATGGTTTTTGCCAAGCATATTAACCTCTGAATAGAATAACTTCACTTAAAATATTCTAAATACATAGATAAACATTTACGTATTTGTGTTCATGTCCCTGTGAAGCTTGGAATATAGTAGGTTTCTAGATGGCATTTTAATATATACTTAATGTTAATTATTCTATCCTTTCTCTCTTGCTCTTTATTTTTATCCTGGTCCCTAACTAAACCTATCCCAATGTTATTCTCAAACCTTATATCCACATTCCTTAATATCTTTCTCCACCTCTCTGATCATTCTCTCATATCTGCATTTTTTAGCTTCTACTGATATCTTATATAAAAAATACCAAATTAAAAGCTTATGAACAGAAACATGTGAAGTTTATGATAGAACAGATTACTGTAATCAATAAAGTTTTTTCCTACTTCTATTGATTTACTTCCAAATTTTAAATTTTTGTACATAAGTATTGATAATAAAATATTTAGTTACGATATACAGTGAAATTTTATCCAATTGTAAAATCTTTGAATACTTTTTAAATCCTTGATAATTATTAGGTGGTTTAAGAAACATTATGAATGTTTTATTAATGTAGTTTATTGCTTCTAAGATCAGGATCTCTGTACAGTATTTTTAAAATTTTTTATGTAAAATAGACATTATACGTATTTTTGAAAATGAAAAACACCTATGTTCTTATACAATATGCATATACAGAGGAACAAAATTCATACATTGTTTTATGTATATTTTATTATTTCTATGATTGTATATTCATGTTTTGTCACTCTTGCACATTTTTCTTAATTATTTTTTAAATATATTTAAGCTTATTGTGGGTTTATGGATGTTGAATGCTAGAACACTGGTGTGGGCATAATCTGGAAGAAACAGTAAAATTCCTGGAACTGAAGTTGCATGCCTAACCTCATGTCTAACACAGATGATAAAAATTAAATCCCTGCTACCTGAGGAACAATACATTGTCTTATTAATAAAATTTTCTTCAGGTCACATTATGTTATCTTTTATCATGTTAAATATACCATAAATTCTTCACTTAGGATAACACTTGTATTAGTTTTTCCTTTCGTTTTTACTTAGAAAAAATTCCTGATACCCACCATTGTTCCCCTCCTGCCCCTTCTCCCAGTTCTCCTTAAGCCTCTAACCTTCTCCACTACCACCAAACTGTTCACTACCCAGAGAGAGCAAGGAATTGTAAGGTGATTCAATTTGGAGCTTTTTGTTTTCTGATAAGAGTATTGCTTGGAAAGTGGGAAATACACATCTACGAATTGGCACAGGCGACCACTTCCAAAATATAACACCAGTAGCACAGACACTAAGACCAACAATCAATAAGTGGGATCTCCTGAAGCTAAGAAGCTTCTGTAAAGCCAAGGACACTGTCAAGAGGACAAAACGACAGCCTACAGAATGGGAAAACATTTTCCCCAACCCTAGAAGTGATAGAGGACCAATCTCTAAGATATATAAAGAACTCAAGTCTCTAGAGTCCAAAACCTTGAATAACCCAATCAAAAAATGGGGTACAGATCTAAAAAAGAAATTCTCAGCAGAGGAATTATGAATGGCTGAAAGGCACCTGAAAAAGTGCTCATCATCTTTAGCCATCAGAGAAATGCAAATCAAAACAACTTTGAGATACCACCTGACACCTGTTAGATTGGCTAAGATAATCAGAGGGCAGCCTATGCTGGAGAGGGTATGAAGCAAGGGGAACACTATTCCATTGTTGGTTGGAATGTAAGCTTGTTCAGCCACTTTGGAACACAGTATGGTGGTTTCTCAGAAAACTGAGAATCATTCTTCCCAAGGACCCAGCAATACCACTTCTGAGTGTATATCCTAAAGATGCACAGTCATACTCCAAAGGAATTAGCTTAACTATGTTCATAGCATCATTATTTGTAATAGCAAGAACCTGGAAACAACCTAGATGTCCCTCAACTGAAGAATGGATTAACAAACTGTGGTACATCTACACAATGGAGTACTACTCAGAAGTAAGAAGAAATGATACCCTAAAATTTGCAGGCAAATGGATGGACTTGGAGAATATCCTCCTGAGCGAGGTATCAAAAACTCAGAATGATAAGCAGGGGATGTACTCACTCATTAGTGGTCTCTAAATAAACAAACAAACAAAAAGGCAAGCATGCCCAAGCTGCAAACCACAACCACTGAACAGCTTGGGATCACAAACACCCTGGACTGACTCCTAAGATCCCACTCCCCCTAAAGGAACACCTGACTCACTCTTGAGGGACGGGGGAGGAAACTGGATCTGCCAGGAGTGGAGACTGAACTAAGCAATATTGGGTCAGTGGTACCATGGGACTGTCTGCTGCCTGCCCAGGGAGGGGATGGGGAGTTGTGGAGAAGAAAAAAATGACCTGATGTGGTGGGAGGGGGAAGGGACCTTGAATAAGGATATACAGGAATAGAAAGTGTGACTTCTTTGTTCATAATAATAATAAACAGACAAAATCTTGAAAAAAAAAGAGTATTGCTTGGATGTAGAATTTCTTCTTTAAAGTGGATGGCTGACTATGTAGAATTCACACTTGAATCAATCCGGATTTTCTTCAGTCCTTATTTTTGAGTACATATTTACTTATTTTTCCATGAGACTCCATATATTTTCCTAGACACTCCTTGCTTTTTGGTACACAGATGATAAGTGACTTTCTCTATCCAATTTCACCTATTTTTTCTATGATCTCAAATACTAACAAAGAAAACAAATAAGTGATAGTTAATATACTTCTTATAAGTATGCATTTATGCATTTCATTCTATATTTGTATTATTCTTGTTTTTCATTTTTATTTTAATATATTTTGCTTCTGAAGAATGATGTTAGTTTTAGAATTCAAAGTCTTGAAGTTATTAATGAAATGTGATTAAGACATCAGCGAACTATTGTAGAACTGAATATCACCACAAGTAACATCACAATATCTTTGTTCCTTAAAATGAAGCAAAGCTTTGTAGTTTGAAATTATACTTACGTACATGAAGATTTAAAGTCATTAATACTCTTGTATAATCATATAAATAGGTGCTTTTTGTTTTGTGAGTGATACTGTTTTTTTTCATTTAATTTCTTACATAAACTCATTAAGAATAATGATTTTTAACCCTAGGACTATGTATTAAACATTTCT
>PVIH01014999.1:21819-51467 GCA_004025045.1 Sigmodon hispidus
TTTTTTTTTTTTTTTTTTTTTTTTTTTTTTTTTTTTTTTTTTTTTTTTTTTTTTTTTTTTTTTTTTTTTTTTTTTTTTTTTTTTTTTTTTTTTTTTTTTTTTTTTTTTTTTTTTTTTTTTTTTTTTTTTTTTTTTTTTTTTTTTTTTTTTTTTTTTTTTTTTTTTAAACTTTATTTATTTATTTGCCTTGGTGTTTGCCGGGAACTGGAACTACAGACAGTTGTTAGCTGCCATGTGGGTGCTGGGAATCGAACCTCTTATGTCTATAATGAATTTATCCCCAGATCATTAAATGAAAGCCATTTTTATATTTTGTGGCAAATAATCGTGATAGCATGTATAGTCACAAAGTTAATGACATTAATAATATCTGTTAAAAATTAAAATATTCTTTTTCATTTACACAGTAAAAAGAAATTACTATAAGAAATACATTCATAAAATTGAACTACTATATTTATAGATTCCATTATGTAAACTCATAAATTTTAGTCAGTAAAAATTTATCCAAAATAATATAATTTAACAGCCGTAAATTCAAGTTTACTAATGGAATAATATATATTTATAGTTTTTAACCAAAATGAAAATATATGCTTGTACATTTTGGCTACACATAACTCAGCTCTTCATCCATAGATATAGACAAAAATAATCTACAAAAACAATAAAGATGTACTGACTACAAAAAGGAATAAGTTTTATGCAGGAGAATTAACATCTGCTAGCATTTGCTTCAATATCTTTAATGATAAAATAATTAAGAGTATACATGGATAAAAAATATGACTTTATTCATAATAAAAAAATTTAGTTTGATAAATTAATTCATCCTGAATACCTCAGCTTCATTTTAGCAGACTAGATTTCTCCTAACAATTTTTCTTATATTTTGCATTTTTGTAGGTTTCAGTATATATATATATATATATATATATATATATATATATATATATATATATTATAGGGCAAATATTGTGACACATACAAGTATTTCAAATTATGTGCAATAGACGTTGAGGCAGAATCATCATGAGAAGCCTATTCTTTTAGGTCATCGTATGACAGAAAACAGAACCAAAATAAAATAAAAATAATCAATGTAAAAATTAAGATAGGTTAAATCTCATGTAGACTTTATCACATAAAGGGCAAATAACTGTAAATCCTATCTGCAATCTTTACTTCTCTAAAAATTAGCATATTTATTAGATTATGAAAGCCTTTGTCAAAAAATATTTAACTTATAACAGGTAAAGTGATATTTATTTAGTTATTTAATTGAGTTACATATTATTCTGAATGAATAAATTGTTCTGGAATAAATGTAATTTAATTTCTTTAAATGTACTTCCTAATTAGAATTTTCATCATAATTGCTCAAGATTTTTAAAGGTTATTATGAAATTAATATTTAACATGTATTATTTACAATAAACATACTATATACAAATATATACTACATTATTTATAGCAAATATAAATATACATACAAATAGAAAAATTTAAAGTAGAATATCTTTATGTTCTAGACAATATTGCAGTCAGAGAAAAATGCATTACCTAATATGTGAATCCCTTTGAATCAATAAGAATTTCACATGCCTATTAATTGCTATATTAATTTTTTCTTTACAGCATAAATTGACATAAAGGCATATTGCTTTGAAGCTGAATATTTTGAATTAGAAAATAATAACTGTATGCTTTATTCAGTTAAAGTTTTAGCCTTTACTGTGTTTGAAAGGATGTTTTTCTCATGGGTACATGTGATAATATCTCATTGAAAAAGTTAGTAATATACTATTTAAGATGTTCAGAGATAAAATTCAAAGGTAATATTTTTATAAGTTACTCTTACTATGAAAAAAAAAACTTTAACAAAAAAATCATGTACTTGGAGGGAATAGTTATAATTCCACACGAGAACCTTCTAGAATTTGTAATTTTAGATAAATTCTAGTAGATTCATAGAGAAATGATAACTGAAGGCATATTATATACCTATTTGATTAAAGCCACTCAAGAACCTGACCTCAATAGAATATAAATATTCATGATTATAGAAAGAAATTATAAAACAGCTTTATTCGCCTAAGGAAAGTTTTTAAAACCCCTAAGCCCTCATCACATGTCAAGAAGACACAAAAGTAAATTTAAGGTAAACATTTACAAATTACTGAGAAATAGGAAATTAAAAACAAAGATGGGTGAGACTTAGTTAAATAATTGTAAAATGTATGTTTAGATGTTAAGGAGTAGCTCTTTGTAGATATACACGAAGAACACAGTCTGTATTGGCAGCCAACAAGACTGATTTTGACATTATTTTGGAGGATTTCAAAAGAATGACTCATATAATGATGTAATAATTCTACTTACTATAGTTGTCTATGAGTGTTCTTTTTGTAGGCATTATTCTATCCATAAACATATAGGAACAATCTACTTTACTTACTTTTAGATATGCTTCATGTTCTTTGTTTAGTCAAAATTTATTCAATTTGAAATGCTGCATTCTAAATGGACAGACTCATTAGACTTAGGAAGTAAACAAAACACAAACACTGAAATGTACATGTCACCAATTTCCCAGTACAAGGTTCCATAACCAGCACCAGTTTCTGAGAAGGTAACCTTCATTCAAGTAAGCTACTTTTAAATGGTACAGATGTATCCAGGAATGAAACATTCTTAGTCATTTAACATAGCCAGGAAGTTGGCTTCTGGATATTTATTATTATTATTTCTTTTTTTTTGTATATCAAGTAGCAGAATCTTTTATTTTTTGGGTGAGGGGCTTTCTGTATTCTTTTTTTTGTCACACTTTCTATCCTTGTATATCCTTAATTCAAGGTCCCTTCCCCCTCCCACCACATCAGGTCATTCTCTCTTCTCTACAACTCCCCCCACTCCCCAGCAGGCAGCAGGCGGTCCCTTGGTCCCACTATCCCAATATTGCTTAGTTCAGCCTCAACTCCTGGCAGATCCAGTTTTCTCCTCCCAACCTTATTATTATTATTACATATATCTTGAATTTGATTTATCCTTTGTGAATTCTTCCAATTCTCTCCTCACCTCCCTTGTCCCTTAGAATTGCTCTACCTCTGTTCTCCTTCTGAACTAAGGAGACTTCCCAGAGATAGCAAACAGATATGACAAAACTATATGCATTAAGACTGGGAACAAAACTTACTATAAATGTTTGAGGATGTAACCCTGAAAGAAAAAGAAAGGGTCTCATGAGCAGGCAAAAAAGTCAGAGACACCACCTAACTTTTTTTTTTTTTTGTGGAAAAAGTGTCTCACAAATAACTCTATATATATGTTACAGTTGTTTTATTTTTGATCATTTATTGTGGCCAGCTTTAAATTGCCTATTCTCAGATGGAAAATTTTAATAACTAAGCTAGAGTTGATTTTTTTTTATTTGACATTGGTGCTAGACCTGGAATGAATAAAGCTTGTTAAGTGACTCCCAAGAAAAAAACATAATAATGTTAAAAAGTACTCTCTACTGTTTCAGTAATTAACTATCTTGCATTTGACTTGTCTGTGTTCTATTTTAAAGAATAATATTTTTAAGAAATATTATGCCAGATACTCTAATAATAATACAAGAGACAAAGATCCACAGTTGGTGTAAATGACTCTAATTTAACCCCACAGTCTTTCTTTTCATCTGAGTTCAGGTATCAGCAGGGGCATCAAACATTTTGAAAGAGAAGATAAAAGAAAATTGGATATTTCAGCTGTTCTAACACATCCACTAATTATAGAGAATTTATTTTACTGACACCCTTTGTAAAGAATTCAAAAAGGGCATTACATGAGTACTAAATTAACGATAGGTTTCTCAATTGACTGCAAATAGCAATAGCCACCACAGGATTATAACCAGAACGAACTCATTGGATAAATGGCACAAAGCATTCAAAACTGACATTAATTTTAGATTAGCTTAATGGAAGCTATGTATAATCACTACACAATTTACTATAAACAACATTTTAATAAAGAATAATTTAAGTACACACTGTATGTTCATATGTTTTTATGTTCATTTTACACTATTTTGTTATTAAATTTTTGATAATATTTAATGATTATTGATATGTATTTGTATTTAAAGGTAACTTTGATTTATCTTTTATATGATCTTTCTTTTAACAGAAATACACTATTTTCATATTCAAAATATAATCATAAATGTACATTAACAACTTTAAAAATATAATAGTGACAAATTGTGTATCTTTACTTCTTTTGAAATGTAGACAAGAGATTGTGAATATACTTACATAGTGAATCCCTCAAAGAAATGAGGAAAAAATAAAAGACAAAGCGTTAAAAAAAATAAACAAAAGAAAGAAGGTATTGTGTATATGTCTTAGAAGTCAAGCACACATAGTGTTTTCTTAGTGGTCCTAAACTAGTCCTTTACACAGATGACATCAGCTGGTTCACAGTCATATGTAACTCTAGCCACCGGAATTCTAATGCTGTCCTCTGACCTCAAAGGACACTTTAACATAATGCACGATTATACAGGCACAAATGCATACATTATTTTAAAATAAAAAGAACGTTTTAATATTGTAAGAATTATTCACTAGTAATTGATTATATAAAAGGCTTAATATTTATTAACGGGTTACATAAACACTCACTGATACATGATTGAACCTTAGGAGATTTCCTGAAGGGTTGAAATTTCTGAGGCTATGGGAAATCCTTCCTTCTAGAGTGCAGAAACAAACAGGAAGTGCAGACAGCACTCCACTAGACCTCAAAGGGGGCTGGCCAAGTCCCTACAGGGGTCCTTAAACCTCAGAGCCAAGCCTTTGGCTTGCTCAAAAGAAAAGAAAAGGAATGAAGCCAAGTCACAAATAAAGTTAAGTTTAGTTTGGATGAGCAAGGAAAGAACACTTCAAAACAGGAACAATGTGACACTGGACAGCATTATGGTATTGCCTCATCAATGAAGATTTTATTTCTCTCTCTCTCTTTTTTTTTTTTTTAACCAGAGTAGAGGAGGCATAGATATAGTCCTTTCTTCAAGGCTGTAAGAATATTGTATAAGTATCTTTGGAGGTTTGCTTGTTGTTTGAATTTATATGTATAATCTTTGTGGTTAAATATGGGGCATACTACACTTTAGAAAAAAAAAACTCTACCACTGAGATATGTTTCAAATTAACATTACTTGCTTTTGAATAAATTATTTTCACTATGTAAAATTCCAGGAGCTATCTTGAGGAAAAATTGTAATCTGGCAAACAAGTATATTATGGTCATGGAACACTAGGTTACAAAATATTATCTTCCCTGATTTTCATATGCACAGAACAAGGAAAAAAATATATCATTGTACAGTCATAGAATTTGTATAATACTTAAATGGTCAAACATGTAGTAAAAAATTATAAGCAAAATATTTGGCCACTAAAGGATTGCCACTAAAGGAAACCCTTGTTTGAAAGACAGAAGGCTTAGTTGAATTGTTTATTTTATAAGAAGCTACATTATTGATAACTGAAAAAAGTTCCACTGATAACATAACCTGTATAACTTTTGGTGGCTTAATGAAGTATGAAAGTGTGTTATATGTACACAATAAAGTGGTATTTGGCTGTAAGGATAAACTGAAATCATAAAAAATTACTGATAAATTGATAAAACTAGAAAACAGAACACTGAACCAGTTGCCACGTGAACATAGAAGGGGAAAATTTCACAAGGTCCCACCTAATTGAATAGTTTTGTGGAATAAATAGTTGTTAAAATAGAAGAACCAGTGGCTTTTTAGGAATAAGATTCATATTCTAATTGTTTAGTTGTAAACACAAACCATAGGAAACAACTTTACTTGTTTAAATAATATAAATTTCTAAAAGTACAAATTGTCCAACTGCACTTAATCCTCACCAAAAGGCCACCCATTCCCTACAGAGGAATACCTTATTTAGTCTTGATAGTGATGAGGATTCAGACCTAACTCAACTGATTATACCAGAATGAACTGAGTTACTTTGGGTTTCCTCGCTTTCATTGGGAAATTGATGAGCAGGGGTAGGTAGAGGTTTAGGGAGAATTGCAAGGATCTGGGAAGAGTGGAAGGGAGGGAGAGCAGTTGTATATATGGAAAAAAATAAATTAAAAAAAATAGAAAGATCCCAAATTTGAGTCCCACTCCTTCTAGAGAAAAAACTGATCCAGTCTTGATGTTGGGGTGTGGAAAGCACATCTGCCAGGAGCAGATGCTGAAATAAGCCACATTGAGATCTTGGGACTTTCTGCCCTTGCTGGGGATGAGATAAAGTGATATGGAGAAGAGAGAGTGAGTGGAAGGGGCAGGAGAGGGATATACACAGATAAAAAAATATGACCTTATTCATATTAATAAATAAATAAATAAATACGAACAGTTCTATCCCCCCCAAACAGTCTTTAAATTCACTTGACGTTTTCCGCTATAAGAAAAAAATATTTTCTTTTCTTTTTTAAATAGTCACACACCGATTTTTATTGTAGCTCTATTCACAATTGCCAAGTCATTTCTTGACTTTTTAACTGTTAAATTAACCTTCTGTTTTTAATAAACTACTGCTTGACTTTAGTGTACTATCATTAAATAGTGTGAAAAAATATCATGAGTAAATGTCAATGAGAAAAAGTATAATATATGAGGTAGCAAAAGTTGTTGAAGGTTGATGACCTCAGTTAAAAAAAAATAGAAAGAAAACAAAGATGAAAAGAAAATGAAAAGAGAAATGAAACAAATGTTTACTACAAATGTAGAATCCAATACAGAATCAGAAAAACAATAACTACAACAACAAAAAACACACATACTTCCTGGATTTTCTATTAAAATGTGTGATTTAGTTAAGCATGCTAAAAATTTCATACTGGACACTATATTAATTTTTCTCATGTCAGAGTAATGATAACTCAAACCCATCCTTGCTCCCACTCTTCCCTCACCCCTCCCTTCTGTCTTTCTTCTTTCCTTTTTTATCCTTCTTTCTCACTTTTTTCTCTTTTCTCTTTTTCTCTCTTCTTTTTTTCTTCCTTTTTCCTTCTTTTCTTCCTTTATTTGACCATTCTGATTCTACATGCTAACAGTCAGTACTTCTTTTTTTAAAATTTGGCTTACTTTTCTATCTTTTTTACAAAATATTTTTCTAGATTAGTTCCAGCTACATATTTACTGACAGTATTTAGTATTCATATCTGTGACATATAGCTTCACTTTCTTCTGGCACCCAACTTTCTGCTGTAATTTTTCTGCTGACTGTAGAAATAATAACAAACAAATACATCTAACATATAAGACAGAAACACTTTCTGTATTTGTTTTCCTGTAAAGTTAATCTAGTGACCGTTTGAATCT
Organism: Sigmodon hispidus; assembly: GCA_004025045.1. Taxonomy (NCBI): domain Eukaryota; kingdom Metazoa; phylum Chordata; class Mammalia; order Rodentia; family Cricetidae; genus Sigmodon; species Sigmodon hispidus. The sequence continues at coordinate 29,216 of PVIH01014999.1, forward strand.
TTTAAAGGCTCTAAAATGAAGAGCACTTATGAAAAACAAGGATAAAAAATGTTGAGGAAAACAAAACCTGATTTGCAGAGTAGTATTTTAGCCAATACATATATACATCCAAAGCAATCATACATGATATAGTTTTCATGAGTTATTTTTTTTTTAAAAAATAACCTATTTGTGAGGTTCTATATAGTAATGTGCAAATTGCTACATGGCTGAAAAATAATTATTGAATAGATAAATCATAACATTGGAGATTTTTTGTAGGACATTTTTTATTATGAATAAAGTCATATTTATTAACCATGTATCCCCTTGTTCAGACTCCTTTCAACCTCCCTCCTCTCCCAGGCTCTCTCTCTTCTCCCCAACTTTTACCGCCTCCTCAGCAAGGGCAGGAGGTCCCAAGGTCCCAAGGTAGCTTAGTTCAGCATTCACTCCAGGCAGATCTGCTTTCTTCCCATCCCACCCCCCAGGACATCAAAACTAAGTCAAGTGTACCTCTGGAGGGAATGGGCTCCAAGGTACCGGTGGTTCAAGATGTTTTAGATTCCAAGCTGTTCAGTGGTTGTAGTTTGCAGCTTGGACATGCTTAGCTTTTTGTTTAAAGTCCACTAATAGTGAGCACATCCCCTGCTTATCTTTCTGGGTTTGTGATACCTCGCTCAGGAGGATATTCTCTACACATTTTATATTGCAAATAAGTTTGCAAAGTTTATATGGCTGTAAGATTTTTGTGCATCTTAATTTTCAGATAGTTCTATGGGTTATGTAAATAGACATGATTATTGTTGTGCCATAAGGTAGCTTTATGATATTCAATTTAAGAAATTGCCTTGATGATCTCTGAAGTACTCTTACAGTTCTATTCAATGCATTGATCCTTTAAAAGGTTACCATTGTTGGCATTTAAATAATGATATCCACTTGTTAATATAGTAATATTTTTATTATTGTCTTTATTTTATCATTCTAATAATGATAAGTCAATATATTTTTATTATTTTCTATTCTCAGTTTGTATTTCTCCTTCTTAAAACTTAAAGAAAATTTACCAATTGTTTTTAAAAGGTGCAACTTGTTTTCATTTGTCACATATGGTTTTGATATTTTATAAAGTATATGTTAAGTGACATATGTAAGCCTGTTATAAAGCCTTCCGTATTTCTTATAAGAAGGTAAACATCTTGGATGATAAATTTAGCTTCATAATAGCATTTTAATTTATCTAGAATGTGATATAGAATCCTGAACACATAATATTTTACAGAAATGCCACTATTCAAAATCATCTTTCAGCTTTGTCTTTTCCTACTACACTATTTGAGGATCGGTCTGTCTTATAGGCACAGGTTCATTTATAACTAGCCAGAATTTGCTATTGACTATATGTTTATATATACATTCATACTAACACTGACATGAGTTTTGAGAGTTTGCCATAAACATAGAAATTAGAAAATTTAAATTCTCCTTTGATTCTCTTTTTAATAAATTACTTTGCTTATTACTTGTATAATATAGAATTTATTATTATTATTTACTTAAAAAAATTAAAACAGCACTCCTGAATGATGAGAGTTTAGAAAAGAATTCTACTCAAATCTTAAAAAATTTTAAGTGCTGCTATTTCAATAGAGCTGTTTGTCTTTTGGATAGTAAAATGTATTTTGTTTTACCTGGTATTGTCTCAATGTGTGTTTGCATTTGTTTTTTTCATGCTTGTTCTTTCAATGAGATTTTTCTAGCAATGTTTAGTATTTGAGCCTGGCACATTTTCTGTTAAATGCATTCTTAAGTACATTTTACATTCTTCTACATGCTACCATCCAGTTATGCCAGCACCATTTGTTGAAGGTACTACCTTTTTATTGCATATTTTTGGCCTGTTTCTCAAAAATCAGGTGTTTAGAGGTATATGAATTTCCTTAATGATTCTGTATTTTTTAATGCTAATTTAAGAGGTTCAAAAATAAGAAAAGTCATTAGATGAACATAGGCTTAAGTACTTGACAAAGTAACATTTGCTGTTTAGTTTTGATTGCAAACATTACAGTCCAACTTAGAATCACCTGAGAAGCCTGTCATATTGACTGATGTTGGTTGAACTGTGGACATTTGTTTGAGAAATTATCTTATGTGTATTGCCTTGCAAAGATTTAGCCTACAGTGCAATAGAATCTAAACTACATAAAAGAAGAGAAATGCTAGTGTGCGGTGAGCCTCACACATTCATTCATTCTTTCTTGTCTTTGTGTAGGTGTACATAGATAATGTTCACAACCTTTACTTTCCTATGATGAGATACTGTAATCTATAATTGTGAACTAAACTAAAGCTTTTCTTTCATAAACTGTTTCGTTTTCAGGGTTTTTCATCATAGCAACAGAAATGAAATCAGAATAGAAAATGCCTGAGTCATATAGGGGTACATTGATAAAGAGAATAACCAGTTAGTCAATATTTTACTATGAAAGATAAAATATTTACAGGCTTTATAATTGTATAAATTTTACTCACCATTAGCTTAATTTAAATATTCTTTTTAAAAGTTTTTTTTATTACATTGATTGAATAATTTATTTGTGTGTTTATTTGTGTTTGTATATCTGTATGTGTGTTTCTTAGCTCCTGTGGAGGCCAAAGAACAACTTTTGAGAGTTGATTTTCTTCTTCCACCAGGTGAGGTCTGAAAATGTGTAATAGTGTGATAATCACTATTATACATTGAGACATCTTTCTGGTCTATATACTGAGCTTTCTGAACGTATAATAACTATTAGGTAGATCAGTAAATTATAAATAAAATATATTATTGTGCTACAAATATTGAAATCTAATAAAAGTGAATAAATTTTATATCCATGGATAATAGTTTCATGTACTCCTCTTAGACAAATCAAAAGACTATTATAAAAATATTTTATATAGTTTATCAGGTTATATAATCCTCATATTTTAGGTTATATTTTGGCCCTTTAAAACCTTTTTAGTTACTTTGCTTATTTTAGCTATAACTTAAACTTTTAATTTTGCAAAAATCATTGCATTTACAGTATTTTTCTTAAAGATCTAACTTTCTATAAACCTTAGTTACTAGCTACACCAAAAAAATAAGAAAAAAATGTAACATTCCTTAGAGTTTTAATAAAAAAATTGAGGGGAGTTGTCCTCCAACATTAATCTTATTATTTCCTCACTATAAATCTGAATTACCACCTGTTAGATAAAGTAAAGCTACAGATGGAATAAAACTTTATTTCATAAAATTTTGGTTTAAATATCTTTTTTCTAAATATTATTATGTTAAACAGTGTGCCTTCCTCAAATGTATGTTCTCAGCTCTTCAAAAGTTTTACATTAATAAAATATTGTGTTTACTTAAATGAATGATTTTGAAGTATTTACTAATCAAAAAATAAAAAAAGGGGGGAAAATATTGGCATTGGCTCATGTAATTTAACGTTATTTGTAAAGTTTCTGTAAGAGGCATAATTTAAAGATTTCAGAATTGGAAATCTAATATTATACATATTTATTTAGTCCAGTTGTTCCCAACCTTTTTATTGCAGGTACTCTTTCATTCATGTCATCATCCTTTGGTCACTCCAAACCAGAAATGCTTTTTTTGCTATGTCATAATTGAATTGTGTAACTGTTATTGGTCATAATGTAAATATGTAATGTGCAGAACATCTATTATATGAACCTCAAAATAGCTGCCACCGACATGTTGGGACCCACTGGTCTTGATCAAGGAATGCTTAGACAGAAAGGAAATGCCACAGATCAAACAAATGGACAGAAAGAACTGCACACCTTTTTTTCTTTTTTCTATGTATTCAGATCCTCAGTCAATTTAAAGACAAGCACCATTAGAGGGGTGATTATTAATATTACTGAATATATAAAATAAAATCTTAAACATTTCTATAGTGCTCCATGAACATGCAAAGAAATTAGTTTTAGTAAATATCTGTGTATCCTGTGTCTCAGAATAAAAAAAAAAACATAATTAGCCACCACAGTGAATAATGTGTTATATGTCACACAAACGTATAAGATAAAACCTACTGCTTCAAGATAATTGTAATCTAATATTAAAGTTTGGGTCTTAATCACTGTGTCACTTTTATTCTACATTTAAATTGCAGAGATAATTAAAACTATTGCTTCTAACCTTCAATCATATGTACAGTGTAATATCAAAATAACTTGGATTATGAAGCAAAAATATTGTACTATTATTAAGAATAATTCTATTTAAATATATACATATATATTAATTGTATATCTAACATCTCTGAAATATTAAGATGTCAATTTATAAATGGTAGTGTTTCTGTGGATCAAGCTCCCAGCACTGTGCAATTTACTTGAGTGTGAAGGATTTATAGAGTGCAACTTCTTTAGTTGATTTTTAAGAAAGGTGTTAAGAGCAGACTGAAAAATTCCAGATAACAGAAATTTACATAGTAAATCATTTTAAGTGTTACTGGTTCTTTAAACACAGTCTACATGTCTAGCACTTCTAATAACAGCTTGAAGTCTGTCAGACATTTAGTTTTACTTCTCCACTTCACAGTGTGAGCCCTGCTGAAAACATTGATATATATGAAGATTAAATTTGCAGTTGCATAATTATTGGCACTCTAGTGTCTTTTGGAGTGTGAATTATCTGGCACTGAGAACTACACATCTTTCTCCTTTTGTTAGAGTTTCTTCAGGTCAAGTAACTCTGGAATATTTGCTAAACATATTATTTACACCAGTGTAAGCATATTGAATAAGGTCTTGTGTATCTCTTCCTGATATTTTTAACTTAACATACACATTGACAAACAACTTGAGCTAGTGAAAGCTAATGGACTTTAGACTGACAGTTGAGGACTCTGCATGGGAATGACCCTGGATATCTGAATGTGAGTGACAGTTGTACTACTTAAACTGTGTAAAGGCCACCTTTCAGTGGAGTCAGGACTTATCTGGGATTCATGAATTAGCTCTCTGCACTCCATTCTCTATGATGGGATACCTTGCTGAACCTTGATACAGAAGAGTGTAGCTTGACTTCAGACCTAAATAGGAAATTATCAACAGAATAATTTTAAACTGCTAAATGGTACTAAAAGAATTGCTCAACATCTTTAGCCATCAAAAATGCAATTCAAAACAATTCGTAGATACTCTTTTACGTCTGTCAGAATGGCTAAGATCAAAAACACAGAGAATATCCAATGCTGGAGCAGATGTGGATCAGGGTGAACAATCCTCCATTGCTGGTGGGAATGTAAAAAAAAAATTATTATGAACAAAGTCATATTTTTTATCCATGTATCCACTTGTTCAGACTCCCTTCCCCCTCCCGCCCATCCCAGTCACGCACTCTTATCCCCATTACTTTATCTCCTCCCCAGCAAAGGCAGAAGGTCCCTAGGTCCCAAGGTGGCTTAGTTCAGCGTCCACTCCAAGCAGATCTGCTTTCTTCACCCTAACATCAAGACTGTGTCAGGTGTTCCTCTAAAGGGAAATTTACAGTCACTTAGGAAATCAGTATCAAAAAGCTGAGAGTCAATCTACCCAACGATCCAGCATTGTTCCAACAAATGAACAGTCTTACCCCAAGGGCATTAGCTCAACTATGTTTATTGCAGCATTATTCACAATAGCCAGAACATGGAAACAATCTAGACAACCCTCAACTGTAGCATGCATTAAAAATTGTGGCACATTTACACAATGGAGTGCAACTTAACAGAAAATAGTAAATTCTGAAATTTGAAGACAAACTCATGGATATAGACAGTAATATCCTGAGTAAGGTAACTCAGACCTAGAAAAATGGACATGTTATGTATTCACTCATAAGTGAATTTTAGACATAAAGCAAAAAATTACTAAGCTGCAATCTACAAACCCCAAGCAGCTTGGCAACAGAGGGTACTTAATGTATCACCCTGAGAAGGGAAATGGAGAAGATCTCCTAAGTTAATTGAGAATATAAGGGGGAGGGAGTAATATGAGGTAGGATAAGATCATGAGAGAAGGAGATGGTTGAATGGGAGGAGCAACAGAGCTGGAGGACAACAAAAACAATAGATATCTTGACAGAGCAAGCCATTGTAGGGTTAGAGAAAAATCTAAGGAAACATCCAAGAATTACAAGATTTCCCCATCTAGGTTAGCCACCAATAGTGTAAAGGTTGCCTAAAGAGGACTTTACGTATAATCAAGTGAATAACCCCCTAGTTATCATTATAGAACCTTCATCCAGTAAAGAATGGAAGCAGAATAAGAGATGCATAGGTAAGCACTGTGTTGAGCTCCCAGTCCAGCTAGAGAGGAAAGAATACAGGAACAAAGGGATGAGGATCCTGAGCAGGAAACCTACTGAGATGGCTGACTGGAGCTATTTGGAACTCACTGAGTGAGAAATAACAAATGAGAAGCCTTCCTGTAAAAGAAACTAAACTCTCTGAATGTAGATGACAGTTGGGAGATGTGGGCAGTTTGTTGAGCCTTTTGCAGTAGGACCAGAGTTTATTCCTGGTACATAAACTGGCTTCTTGGTACCCATTCCCTACAGAGAAACACATAACTTAGCTTTGATACTGGCATATGGGAACTAACTCAACTATATATGACAGATTGAACTGACTCATTTTGACATTCCTTGCCCTCCTTGGGAAATGGATGAGAGGATGACCAGGTGGTGGGGGGAGGCTGAGGGAAGACCAGAAGGAGGAAGGAGGCTCTGTGGTGGATATTGGAAGAAACTTTTAAAATAAAAAGTAAAGATAAAAAAATAAAATTCTCTTTTAAATTTTATGCCAAATCTTTTAAACCTAGCTTATTTTTAGGATCAGCAATGATTTTCCCCTAGTAGAGTCAGTAGTAGTTTCAATTAAACAGCTATTGTCTACCATCAACAAGAGACTATCACTCACCTTTACAGATGTCTTGCTCTGCTGGAAATGGTGATGGTTCTCAGGTTTTGCAGCTAAAATTGGTGAGTTGCAGATTGAATGTTTTATGGTTTCTTGGAAGCTAACCTGTAGGAAAGAAGATTATAGGTCACATACAAATTTAATTTTTCAAAATTTTTATACAAATTTATAGTCTCCTCACCAATATGGGTTCATCTTTAATGCCTGATAGACACCCAAGAACATTGAATATCTACTTTTTTTAGAGAGTCCTCGGAAAAAAAATTTTCTCATGTCTTTTATTGGAGATGTTGTTAGTTTGTGTTTTGGGGGTAGGATCATGGGCAGCTGATGTGATTTATCTTCTTTTAAGAGCCTAAATATATGGTGTGTGTCTTATATCATCCTCTGAAAAGAAGCCTCTCTTACAACATAGAGACTGTCTCAGAAAACTAAAACATGACAAAAACTTAGATAAAGTAACTGTAGAACCTCAGCCTCAATAAATGCACTTTCGTCACAGTTCATGTATCTGTGCCTTAGATTCCATTTTGGAAGGAGGTCAGAAAGATTGCTACAGCCAGAGTACCAGGGAGTATAAGTGAAACACTTCTATAGAAATGGCTACATAAACAAGTCTGTACCAATGATAAGGTTAAATGAACATCTTATAATGGAAAAAAGAAAATTTTATAGAATCCTTTTCCTTGATAAATACTATAGCCAACTTATGACTGATGGAAGATGAGAATCAATCTTTCTTAGGGAAAGAATGACTTATTACTGTCCAGTGCTTTATGTCAAACCCTGAAACAATATACATATCAAAACCAAAACAAATTCAGAAAGAACAAATACCCATGCACACGTACATGTGTTCATGCACACACACACACACACACACACACAGACACACATACACAGAAATAATCAAAGAAAAAAATTGTCCACTTGAAAATATGGGGTTAATAAAAAGTTGGAGGGAATATCTGGAAGAAATGAAAAAATGAGGAAAGTGAATTTATTTCTATTGCAATTACAAATATGTTTTTAGTTAATAAAATAAAATGAAATGCCCATTAATTGTGTATAAGGACTTAACTTGTAAAAAAGTACTCTTGTGTTATAAAAGAATGTACATTACCATTTTATTTAATTAATATGCTTTTTCAAGTATTAATAAACTGATCAGGACAAATTTCAATTTTATGTGTATTCCTCTTAGAATAATTTGACTATTACATATATTTTACTGTTTTATTTTTGTAAAGCAATATTGATTTTTTAAAACCAAATGAGCTATTAAATATATATTTTAATTTAATGTTTTTTGAATATTTCAAATTATTTCACAATTGAAAACTAATGGCCTAAAAATATAAACTTAGAAATAGAATATATTTCATAATTTATTACTAATTATGTTAGTATATATACATCAGTGATATTAAAATTTAAATTTGAATTTAAAATGTGTCACTGTATTATTTGTTTCTTTATGTAAAGTTTAATTTTAGTATTTGCTTCACATGCTGATATTTTTATTTGGCAATATTTAAAGTTTAATTTTTATTTGTTACTTCTGAAAATAGGACTATAAACTATGTATACAAGAATTAAGCAGCTCAATATTCAATCTATTCTTGTTATGGTTTGAATGAGAATAACCCTAATAGGTTCATGTATTTTCAGGCTTAGTTTTCATTTGATAAACTCTTCCAGAAGGATTGGCAGGTAAGACTTTTTTAAAGCAGGTTTTTCCTAATAGGAGGAAGCATATCAGTTGGGATAGGCTGTGAAGTTTTATAAGCACACTCAAGGCTCAGTCTTTCTTTGATTTTTATTTAAAAATCAGAATGTAAAGCTCTCAGTTAATGATTTAGTGGCATACATTGTCTGCTTCATGCCGTGAAAAACCTGGACTAACTCTAAATCTGTAAGCAAATTTACAATTAATTGTCTTTGCTAAGGTATATTACCTTGGTCATGGTGCCTTTTCTCATCAATGGAAGAGTAAATTAAACAATGTTGAATGGATTACACATGTTATGTATTTAGATTATTGCATAAAGATATAAAAAAGATTATAAAAAAGAGAGAAAAAAGAAGAAAAAAGGAAAATAGGAAGAAAAAGGAAGTAAGGAAAAGTAAAGAAGGAAGGCAAATGGAAGGAAGGAAAAAATAAGAAATAGAAAGAGAAGAATAATAAAGAAAAAAGGGGGAAAAAAGAAAGAAAAATGTTCATCTGAAAAAGTAAATCTACCAGTTAAAAAAAAATACAACTAGTCAACTGATTTTCATAGTAAACAAATCTGTATCAGTACTCTTAAAATGAATGACAAAAAGAATCTGAATAATTATGAATTTATTATTGCTGTAATCAAAAAAGCTTTACTAAAATGTACATATACATCTCACGATTAAAATGCATTTTTATGTTTATCAGGAATTTTACATACACAGATTATATTTACATGTCTACAATCCCCATAATTAATGTATATTTACAAGATTAACAAACATAAGATTGAAAATTTAAATCAGTAATTGAGCAAAAAGGACAAATGTTACTCATTATATTCAGCAGACCTAATGGAATAATGATTACTGGGAATAATCTATCATCGAGAATAAATTAGCCAGTGCACTAAAGCGCATTTAACCCAGCATATTAGGACTAAACAACAGACATTATAAGTTTGTCTAAATTAGTTATGCAAAGTTTAGCAGCAAAAATCAAGGAGCCGTCAGCTATTTTCCATTGAGAGAAGCTCATGACATTACTTACCTAGCCCAAGTTAATATTCACAAGGAGAGCAATACCAAAGTCATAGACCTTAAACAAAATGTTTCAAACACAATCAAAAATAACTTTCATAATGTAGAGTATAAAGGACATACAACTAGTGGAAATATATTATCTACTATACTTAAAATTTTAATCAACATTTAAATTTTAGAATGTAATTTTTAGTCATTTTAAAACTTGAGGAACTTCCAGCCATCTTGAAACACAGAGCAATCATGGATATTTCTTTTTCCACTATGAGAAAAAATAAACCTAGAAATATTACCACTCTGCTTTCAAAAGATGTAAAAAATAGTCTTGAGAACTTCTATTTATGCACAAATAAAGTTAAGTGTTTAATAAAAAGAAATTGAAGTATGTTTTGTAGTCTTGTTTACATCAGGGTAAAAAGAAAATAATGCCAAAAGAAAAGTTTTATTCTGATAAATGTAACAAAATCAGGAGTTAGTTTGTTGGATTTTGTTTGTTTTGTTTTTGTTTTTTAAAATTATGAATAAAGTCATGTTTTTTTTTTTTTGCTATGTATACACTTATTCACAAAATCTTAATTGTTCAATTTTACCAACAAAACATGGGAGCCAGATTTTGGGGTAATAGCCTGCTAGCTCAGAGAGGAAGAATAAATAGCCGAATGGTCTTTCTTCTTAGCTGTTATCCTAATTTTTTTCTCAAAGGATATCTCAAACAACAGTTCTCAAACTAAATTTCCCCCACTTTTGCTTCCTGTGAAACTCTCTGACCTTCTGACTCACGCTTTGTGATATTTTGATTATGTTTCTCTAAAAGTTTGCTTGGAGATCAGATTATGACAACCATGAGCAGAAATTTTAATCAGGGTATATTGCACCAAAAATGATTCTATTTTTTAAAAAGAATAATGTAAAAAATTAAAGAAAGAACAATAAATATATATAAATTCCACAAACTTTAAAAATAAATGTTTTACTCTAATGATAGATTTACAGTAATAAATACCATAAAAATAGATTTCAGTATTCATAAAAAGACATAAAAGCATATGAGTAAAAGTACAAAGTAGTTACTACAATAAATACACAGCAAAATGCATGAGCCATACAAAACAGTTATTATAAAACAATAAAAATGAGGTAATATTCTGATAAATCAATACCTGTGAGCGACTTTCTAATTAAAATTTGCAATAAGAGTAGTTAGAATATAATGAAATTATTTAAATTTAGATTTGAGAATATAATAAAGAAAATCTGATAAAAGTATAACCAATTCAAACACATATAAAACAAAACAAAAAACACAAAAACAAATTATGCAACACTATGAAAACAAAGCAATAACCTCAAGATAATTGGAATGAAAAACATTAAAAAATTATTAATATTAATAATAAAGCAACTTTTAGTTTAACTCAGATCTCATAAGCATATAGAGATTTGAATAATATGAAGTAAAAGATGAAATGATACTGTAATAATTTAAATACATATAAAATGTTATAAAAAGCTTATTCAAATTAATGGCATACATTCTTTGGAAATTTTAAGTAAAATCTTCATAATATTATTACAATGTAAATATTTATAGAAAAATAATAATAGTGTGGTTGATATGAAGACTTACTTGATACTCAGTCTTCATGTTGGGGTGAAGAAAGTGGATTTGCCAGAGGTGGATGCTGAACTAAGCCATATTGGGACCTTTCTACTTCCTGTCCTTGCTGGGAAGGACATAAAGTGAGATGGAGAAGACAGAGTGACTGTAAAGGGCAGGCGGAAGAACGGAGCTTGAACAAGGATTATACACGGATAAAAAAATATGGCTTTATTGATAATTAAAAAGAACACTCGCTTGATATCAAGCCTGTTTACCCAAGTACATATCTGTGCTATACATGGTAGAAGGCAAGATCTGATGTAGTTCTTTCTCAAAAGTTCTCCTCTGGTCTTCGTGTGCATGGCATGACATCTGTACCCCAAACACATAGTATTCCACAACATATAAAAGCATTTTAAAATAGTAAGAATTAAATGTAAAATCTGTTAGAAAAAATACCATATTGCTTTTAGAGTACATATAATCAAGTTAAATTTAGCTTACTAAACAATATCCAGAATAAGTTAGCAGACACATTATTTTACAAATAAAAACATAATTTCATACTTTCCACTTTATCTCCCACAACTCTATCCACGTTCTGCCTCTGCTCCTTTCCAAGGTTATGCTTCTGTTTTTGTTGCATCTTAGGAAGAAAAAGCAGGAGTACATTATATGATGTGTTTAATATTCTCACAAAGATACCTAAAATCTGAGATAGATAGGCCATCTACATCATGTCAATATTATAGCCCCCCTTTAATAATATGTATGCTACGAATCATTATATTTTTATTCTAGAAAATAACTAAACAACATTATAATTATTTATAATGTGTACAAGTATAGTTATTATATTATAATAAGCAAATACAAGTAAAAATCAAACATGAATTGCAATAGTAGTACTATGCAATGATCTGTGTTAGTTTTTGAAAACAAAATATATACTTGTATAATTTTTATATATACTTGGTCAATCATGTAAAATCACATGTCTGACAAACAAATGTGAAGATGTTCATGTGGACAAAATATGAATAGGTAAAATTTAGTTTAGATAAAATGATGTTCTGATTGACTAGATGGACTTTCTTTCGAACTGAAATTCAGACGGGAAATAAGTACATATGTAACTTTTTTTCTTTTACCTATAAATTAGAAAGTAATATCTGAGTGCTTCAATGTACTATCCTTTGGTGAAAATATTTTTTCACATTGTTTATTATGAATAAAGTCATATTTTAACTATGCATTCCCTTGTTCAAACTCCCTTTCCCCTCCCAGTCATCCCAGTCACTCTCTCATTTCCCCATCGATCTATGTCATCCCCAGCAGGGCAGGAGATCCCACGGTCCCAAAGTCCCAATGTGGCTTAGTTCAGCATCCACTCCAGACATACCCGCTTTCCTCACTCCCAAATTAAGACTGGATCAGGTGTTCCTCTGTTGAGAATGAGCTCCAAGTTTCCGGTCAAATGTGTTTCAGAACCCAAGCTGTTCAGTGGTTGTAGTTTGCAGCTTGGGCACGCTTTGCAGTTTGGTTTTTTGTTTAGAGCCCACTAATGAGTAAGTACATCTCCTGCTTATCTTTCTGGGTTTGGGATGCCTTTCTCAGGAGGATATTCTCCAAATCCATCCATTTGCCTGCAAAGTTTAGGATATAATTTTTTCTTAAAATGCTATGATTTGGTAATGCAGACTGAGAGAGAGATCAGCTCTTATTCTGCTCAGAGTAGCAGAAAGAATGCCACAGAGTCACAAAGAAAAAAGGTATAGAAAAAAGGACAGGCAAACTCAGTTGTTCTTTATTTTATTTATTTTTGAATAAAGTCTCATTTTTATCCATATATCTCCTTATTCAAGCTCCCTTCCCCCTCCCAGCCCTTCCTGATCATGCTCTTTTCTCCCCATCTCATCTCGTCCCCAGAAAGGGCAAGAGGTCTCAATGTGGCTTAGTTCATCATCCACTCCAGGCAAATCTGCTTTCCTCATCCCAAAATCAAGACTAGGTCAGGTGTTCCTCTGAAGGGAATGAGCTCCAAGGTGCTGCTTCAAGGTGCTTCAGATCCCAAGTTGTTCAGTGGTTGTGGTTTGCAGCTTGGGTGTGCTTTGCTTTTTGTTTAAAATCCACTAATGAGTGAGTACATTCCCTGCTTATCTTTCTGAGTTTGTGATACCTTGCTCAGGAGGATATTCTTCCAAATCCATGCATTTGCCTGCAAATTTTAGGATATCATTTTTTCTTACTGCTGTGTAGTACTCCATCATGTAGATGAACCTCACATGTTCTTAAAGTAACTTTCTTTTTTACTACATCTTCACTTCTCTTTTTCTGTCTCTCCTAAGTCTTTTCTTTTTATTCTCCTTTTCCCACAATTTAGCCATTATATAAGCTGAAATAGAAGGACATGCCCTTTTACATTTCTTAAGTAAACAATAGAGATGTGACCATAATATAAACACAGAAAACATCATAAGGATTTATTCTCTTAGACAAGAAAAAGCCACAGTGACTGTAGCCAGGGCAACACTACATTGTCAGCTAGCTAGCCAGAAAGGCATGTAGCAGAGCAAGAGTCAGTGACCTATGAATTGCTCCAATACTTAAGACATATATTTTTACCCTGCATAGTTAGCCAGATCTTGAATTTTATAACTATGAGGTTAGTTATACAAGCAAAAAGTCAACTATTAGGACTATGAGTTATGCTTATAAAAGTTATCTATTAGGCCTTTCTGCAAAGAAAACCTGGTACTGAAGTTGTTACATTCCTGACCTTACTGAAACCTTGGAAACTTGCTTGAGCACTTCATCACCAGGGCAACTAGCCTTATTTTGAATTTTCTGAGACCTTGGCTAAAGGCCTGGCTGTTACTTGAAAATATGTTTTATTCAACAAAATTACATGGAATAAGAAAAAGTCATTCTGTCAAGTCACTGACAACAGTGCTCCAAAAGTGCAAAATACACCACCAAGAGGCTATGGAAAGAAACACACAGCTATTCTTGTATGGCAGTAAGCTGGTTGCCCTAGAGAATGATACAGAGAGAAAACAACCGGTATCCACAGTAAGTCATTCAACTGGCTTTTCCTAATTTCCAGTTGACAGATATCCCCATTGACATTGCCTAATGGGGCCATATCATAAATGTCTTATAAGAGAAATTTTCCTAAGACTCTGTAGTGGAATTCCTCAACACAGATCCATTCATGTGGTAGGGCAAACTGTAAAATAATGGCTATGATCTGCTTTTTGTTATTTAGTGGACTGCAGAAATGTCTGTCTCAAAGAGGGCTCAACAATTAATATCGGTGGCATTCTTGCAGAAAACTTGGCTTTTTTTTATAGAACTCATATTGTGACTAATAAACATCTCTAATTTCAATTAATGGGCATCAAAAGCACTTTTTTAAAACTTCAGATAAAATGTGCATACATGTTGAACAAACATATATGTAGGCAATCCACCCACAGACAAAAAAAATTAAAATAATAAAAAACTTTTTATATAGAAACTCATAATTTGAGACATTCCATTCCTAATATACAAAGCAAGTTTAAGGATAAGCTTCAAAGCTGCACACAAAATGCTACCATGATAAGCATAACTAAAACCAAACCAAACAAACAATTAAAAAATAGAAACACTGATTGCCATTTCAATTTTCCACTAGTTGACCCACAAAATATTTTCTAATTCCCTTTCCTAAAAAAAATCCATGTGTCCCTTTCTTTCTTTCTTTCTTTCTTTCTTTCTTTCTTTCTTTCTTTCTTTCTTTCTTTTTTTTTGTTGAGTTAGAGGAACAACCATGACTGGTGATTTCAATAGAGGAATTCAATGTGGGGCTGACAAAATTCTAGGTGCTAGGGTAACCTCCTAGAACTAGAGTAACCTCCAAGAACTAATAGGATATCTCTGGCTAGGTCTCCAACTAATAGTGAAGGTGTTGCTTAGAATTGACTTACCCTATAATCAAATGAATAATAACCCTAAGTGCCATCACAGAACTTACATCCAACAATAAATAGAAATAAATAGAGGTAGAGTTAGGGATACATGGCTGAGCACTGGGCTGAGTTCCTGGTTCAGTTGAGAGCAGAGGAGCAGAGTCTATATAAGCAAGGGGATAAGGACTATGAGGAAAACTCTCACAGTGATGGCTGGCTGAAGCGCTGGGGAGCTCACTGAATCAAGAACAGCCACCAAGAAACAATCACAAAAAGGAACTAGACTCTCCAAGGATAAGCAACTGTCCATTGACATGGGCAGTATGTAGGGCCTTGAGGGGGGATAACACTTTGTTTCTCTGCATGGACTGGCACTTCGTAGCCCATTCCCTCCAAAAGAACACCTAACCCAATCTTGATGATAGGATAAGGAAATTGGACTTGCCTGGAGTGGATGCTGAGCTGATCCACCTTTGGACTTTTTGCCCTTTCTGAGGAGGTGATAGAGAGGAGGGAGGCTGAAGGCTGACAGGAATGGGTTAGAAGGGGGACAGCAGGAGGAGCATGGTGATACATGGATTTTTTTTTAAAAAAAAAACCTCTATTTTATAAATAAAAAAAGACAAAAAAGAACCTTTTTGTTATTTAGTCATAATGGATTTGTATAGTGTATCTAACTGAATTATCAGCTAGTATCTGCTTATAAATGAGTATATAGTATGTCTGTAGGAATCATTTGGGAGCAGGATGAAGAAAGAATACTTTGGGAATCTAATGAAATTGTTGGGCCTGGAGAAGGAGGCAATGTGGAATCCTTTATTGAACAAACTCTACTTATCATATAATGACAACATGGAAACAGAAATTGGAGAAAAGCTGAAATATCAGAGAGAGGAAACAGACCACAGTTATTTCTCACCCAGGAAACTTCTCAGGTCAGAATAAATGCTGTATTCAAAGATCTTCAGCCTAACTGGTTGCTTTAACAGAATGAACAGATTTCTGACTTCTCCATCTTATACATCTTCAGTGCCCAAGCTGTAACACTTTCTGGTTCAATTATGTATCATAATCCTAGTGATAGAATTAAAAGTGTAAACTTTTATTACTTGAATTTTAGTCCTTGAACTCAGAAATCCAGAAAGATCTCTGTCTCATGAGTGAAGAGATTAAAGGCATGAGTAACTACTTGGTCATCCTGGGTAATGAGATTAAATATATGGGTCACCTCTCTGACCTTCCTTGCTCCATTGTGGGTGATTCTGGTCTGTGATATTCCATGATGATTTTATTAAATATACAAAATATTACCAAACACCTTCTCCAGGAGAATCTCTCAGGATTCTATGATGGTGAGCCTGGGGAGAACTTCTAACAAAAGTTCATTTATAACCTAAACAAGTCATCTTTTGTAACCAGGCAACCCTGGACACAAACCTATCCAAAAAGCCATCAACCTACTAGAGAGAAAGCCTACAAAATGTACTGGGGCCCAAGCTGCAAAACACAACCATTGAATAGCTTGGGATCCAAAAATTATATTTAATATAGTTTTCTGGTTTTCATTCGATCTCAATGTTATTCATTCTACACAATGGCATTGTTACATATTTTTTGCACTTGTCACACTATTTTTTATTTTTAGAAAATAAAGCACAGCGGAAGCGTGCTGGGCCCATAGAAAATAAAGTTCTTTTTTTTCTATTTAAAATAAAAAAAGAATCTGTTACAACAAAATGTACTGGGACAATGGACAAACAGAACATCTGGGGGTGGCCAACCAATAATGGGTCAAATTTGACGCCCATTCTACTAGAAAAAGCCTATATTAGAGTGACCTATGTCCCCACATTGTATGAATAATCAGGAACAGAAGACTGAATAGCTCAGAGTCCTACAATAGAAAAAAAGAAAAAGAAAGAGGGGTCAGAAGTATAACAATGAAGAAATAAATTCCTTATAATAGCTTCTTAGATTGGTGCCTAGCACAATACTAATCAAATGGCTACTACTGGTTGATACTGAAGGCAGATGCAGAAAACATCAGACAAATAATTTCAGAGAGTGGATTTTGGAGATCTCAAGTGAGTTCCACACATTGGAGCTAGGAAAACTGTGTGAAGAGTAAAAAAAAAAAAAAAAAATAACCAACCCCTGTGACTTCAACTACATTGGGCTTACAGGGTCTCAAGGAGAGTGTAGCAAAATCATGGAGCCTGAATGGGTATGAACTGTGTTTTCAGCACATGTTATGATTGTTGACTTGTTTTGTCATACTGCTACAGTGAGAATGTCTCAGGACCTTTCTTCTTATGAAATGCTTTTTCTCCTACTGGGTTACCTCATCCATCCTTAACATGAGGTTTTGTGCGCTGCTATTGTAAAATGTTATGCCTTGTAGGGTAAAAGTTTCAGGGGAGAAACCAAAGTGGGAGTGGATTTCAGAAGAGGTAGAGATAAGATTGAGAACAGAACTAGTGGAGAGAAAAAAGCTAAGGTTTTGATGTATTTAGAGCAAAATTTTAAAAATTAAAATATCGTGATTTGAAGAGTTAATAGGCTAGTAAATATACATAATAGGTGGGAAATTAAATAAGGAAAAAATTACAGATTTCTGAAAACATCTATGATACAGACATTATGATCTTTATTTCTGAAAACTTATATTTTACAACTGAGCAACATTGCAAGTATAAAGGTCAAAATTTTGTTTCATTGAAAAGAGAGCTAATTGGCTTTTCAGAAAATTTACGCTTTCCATACTGACACAGGCAATGATGTGCATTCCTAAAAGATGACTTTTATCAAGAGTTAGCAGGTACATAACACTCCAAAAATTCCTAGTCAGGTAGTTCAGTAATAGGATGAACAAGAGTGACGGTAAATAGTAATTATTTACCAATATTCAAAAGCTTAATCTAGCTTAGTATTGTTACACTATGGTTTTGATAAATCACTTTTCTCCCCACATTTGCTTTAGGGAGGTAATTTAAACACATCTCTTATTTGTTTTTTTTTTCTTTTTCTTTTCTATTATGCATAAAGACTCATTTTTTGTCCATGTATCCCCTTGTTCTAATTCCCTTCCCCCTCCTGCCCCTCCCAGTCACTCTCTCTTTTCCCCATCTCCTTATCTCCTCCTCAGCAAGAGTAAGAGGTCCCAAGGTCCCAAGGTGGCTTAGTTCAGCTTCCATGCCAGACAAATCCACTTTCATCACCCCAACATCAAGACTGGGTCTGGTGTTCCTCCAAATTGCCGGTCCAAGGTGTTTCACATCCCATGCTATTGTGTGGCTGTGGTTTTCAACTTGGACATGCTTTGCTTTTGCTTTTTTGTTTAAAGACCACTAATGAGTGAGTACATCCCCTGCTTATCTTTCTGGGTTTGTGATACCTCACTCAGGAGGATATTCTCCAAATCCATCCATCTGCCTGAAAATTTTAGGATATCACTTTTTCTAACTGCTGAGTAGTACTGTATTGTGTAAATGTACCACAGTTTGTTAATCTATTCTTCAGTTGATGGACATCTAGGTGGTTTCAGGATTCTTGCTATTATGAATAATGCTGCTATGAACATAGCTGAGTTAATACCTTTGGAGTGGGAATGCGCATCTTTAGGCTTTATGCTCAGCAGTGGTATTGCTGAATCCTTATGGAGATTAATTAACAGTTTTCTGAGAAACCTAGAGTGGCTGAACAAGATTACACTCCCATCAACAATGGAGGAGTGTTCCCCTTGTTCTACAATCTCTTACAGGTATAAGGCGGTGTCTCAAACTTGTCTTGATTTATATTTCTCTGATGGCTAAAGATGTTGAATATTTTTCAATTGTTTTTAGAAAGAAACAACAGCAAAAACACCTTTATGAAGATTATAGAAGCCTTAAAAGAGAGTACAAAAATTCCCTTAAAGAAATAGAAGAAAATACAAACCAACAATTGAAAGAGATGAAAAATACTTGAAAGAAAACCAAGAAAAAAACCTGAAAAACAAAGAAAACCAAAAAAGTTAAAGAAACATTCCAAGAATTAAAAATTGAAGTAGAAACAATAAAAAAGGAACAAAATGTGGCAAACTTGGAAATAGAAAATATGAAGAAAAGAACTGGAACTTACAGATACATATATAATCACCAGAATCCAAGAGATAGAAGACAGAATCTTTGGAGTAGAAGACTCAATAGTAGAAATGGATACATCAGTCAAACAAAACACTAAATCCAAAAAAAAAAAAACAAAAAAAAAACATATCACAAAACTATTCAGCTTTTCTCAAAGGATTTGAAAAATACACAGTTTTGATATTAGTTCATTCATATTCAAATTAATTACTTCAGTAGATAGATACATAACATTACATATGCTTTTGATTCTCCATAAAGTCATACATAAACTATAAATGGTATTCACAAATATAAATGATTCCAAGCTTTTTTGTGCATAAATATATTGGAGTAAAAGTAGGAGAGGTCATAAAATATTTTTTAAAAGAGTATCATTTTACTCAGAGAAAATTGAGTTTAAACAAAACAGGTTATTCCTGGCTTAGAAATATTTGTCATCTAGTGAGATAATCTGAGCCACTTTAAGTGTTAGAAAATGCAAAGGATGTTCATAATAATAATATTAATAAAAAAGTATACAGAAAAAAAAGAAAATGCAAAGGAGGGATGTTGGAAAACTTGGGCACATTCATATGGGTTTTAGTCTGGAAAGCTTATCGGATTTAATTTAAGAGTTAAATTGAAATAATATTGACTTTTAGAAGAAAGAAGTATTCTAAATTGCAATAACATGGATAAACATGCAATATAAAATAAGTGAAATAAGTCTCACAAAGAAAGATAAATAATAATAGAAGAGTTTACGAGAGTGTGCCATCTCTAATTGTGAGCTCATAAGAGCAGAAAGTTGCATGAGACTAATCAGAGGTCAGTAGAGAATGTCATGAGAGGTGCTAAAATAAGTCTATGAGTCACAGTTATTCATGAGGAGTAATTGTTGGCAATTGTTGAATGAAAGACTATGCTAAATAATAACAAAAGTATGTTATAAATACTCAAAGGTGATTTGGTCAAAAAACTAAGACATTTAAAGATAACAATAAATAAGATAATAAGATTTATTTTTACTTTTCATTTTATGAACAAACATGACATTCATTTTGCAAAGTATATAATTATACACACAAGTCTAGATATATATGTATATACTTTATCAATTGAAGTAAATAAAAGAAGATTAGGCTGAGACTATTGATTGCCGTTAGTTCAAGCAGTAAATTAAATATGAGAAAAAAAATTGTGCCTTGAAAAAAGACATTGACAAATTTGTTGTCATTGTTGCTCTGTGTTTGTTTGCATAGAAAGTGAAATTTCATTAAATTCTGAGGGAGAGCTGTAAAAACAAAACAACAAAGAGGAGCATTTGGATATCATAGACAAAGGCAACTGAAACTGGAATTAGAGAATTGGTGAAAGATCAGTGCCAAAAATATAATTTGTCATATTTTAGAATTGTCTTGCTATCTGCATAGAGTGGCGTAAAAACATTGTATACTTTTATAGTACATGAAAAATAAGTTTGAAATATTTCTATATATAATAATAAAAACTTATTCTCTTCTGTATTATTCAAAAGGTTAGTGGCAGTATGTTCTTCACAAGCTATTTGCAGTTTTCAGAAGAATCTGAGAGTGAAATGTTTTGTGTCAGAGAAGGAAGAACAGTGTTTCTTTATGCTATAACATTTGCTTTTCATAGTCTGTACTAAGTGCTCCTTAATAAACATATGTGATATTATGTAATCACACACAAGGCATGAGCAAAACTGAAAAATTAAATCAGGAAGTCAAATTTTTTATACAATAGAATATTTAAGTCATAGTTTTGAAAAAGGTAATAGTAGAATACAAGATTTGCCTGCAGTTGGTGCTGAACTAAGCCACCTTGATAACTTGGGACCTCCTGCCCTAGCTGGGGAAAAGCTACGGAGATGGGGAGAAGTGAGTGACTGAGAGGGGCAGGGGGGGAAATGGAATTTGAACAAGGGAATATATGGATAAAAATGAGACTTTATTGATAATAATAAAAAAGAATTAAGAATAGAAGAAAGGGGCATGGAAAAAATGAATACAAGATCAAAACAATATATTTAAGGCATTTTATAACTAGTAGCATTAAAATGACATTTGAAAATATATTATATAAAATAAAAGAAAATACTTTAGGATACAAGTTTTTTGTTTTTTACCTAAGTCCTGAATTTTGCATTGTGCCTTTGTAGAATTGAAACAGTATTGTGTCAAGAGATACAACTAAGGAGAAAAAAAATGAATTTTAAACAGATTTATTAAGATAGACATATTTATTTTGAAACACCTGCTGAAAATCAATAATACCAAGCTATTGGCAAGTCTACAAAAGCCTCTCAGTCTCTTGAGAACTGCATGGAGCAATACTTGAAATATGCTACATCATTGACATCCAAATGTTATTTGCTGTTCAAATGACAACTTAGGAATTCTTACTTCTTATGTAAAACAACTTTGATTATCAGATGCCAGAATTTACCTTCTTCAAAATAGTTTTCCCTTTAACAGCCTTTATTATATTTTCTATCTTGACCCCATATATATAGAAATTATTGGTAAATTCATATTTCTATATTTTATCAATCAAAGTCTAGATATCTTACATACTAAGCAAACTCTTTGCTATATACTATAAGTTAAATTCACACTAGCCGAGAGTATATTGGGTATTAATGTATTATAATTTATTTCTAGAAGACTTAAAAGTTGATTGAACTGTGTTTTGTTGTTATGTTCATGTCAAATATACTACTTTTAATCTTTTATATTCTTATGGATTCTGGTTATTTTTGTTAGTGATTATAAAAATCATTTTAATAAATTAAAAGGCACTAATTTTAATATTTAAATTCATGTCTTTAAAATTTTTGACTGTAGCTACCTTTAATTTGTTTCTTTTGCA
>PVIH01015000.1:0-41745 GCA_004025045.1 Sigmodon hispidus
CACACCTACTCCAACAAGGCCTCACCTACTCCAACAAGGCCTCACCTACTCCATCAAGGCCTCACCTACTCCAACAAGGCCATACCTTCCAATAGTTATATTCCCCATGGACCTATGGAGACCATTTTTGTTCACACCATCACAAAAGCCTTCCAAGAAACAGAAGAAAAATGGATAGGATAGAAAAACAAAACAGAGGGTCACAGAGGCCCAATAGTCAGAGATTCATAATACACTGGAAATAAAAATGGAAAGCAAGAAATGATAAGAGAAATATTTCAAAAGCATTTTACAGAGTAAACATAAGCAGATGAGAGAAACTCAGTTAAAGAACAGGAGAAGAGAGAGAGGAAAGAAGTGGAGGGAGGTATTGGAAACTCCAGTAGCTTTGCAAGTCTTATCAACAGACTTGGCAATCACAACAGATTCAGAACTAAAGGCATTTTTAAATTTTAAAATCAACATCCACCCAAACCAATTCAACACCAAGGTAGTGATAGTTTATATTTGGGGCTTGTTTGGTCTTTGGAAACAGGCTGTTAATGGTAGGAGCTTTATATCCTCCTGTCAGTCTCTTAGTTACAAGGCTGTACTACTGTGCCAGGCTTAGATATGCTATTAATGGAAAAGTAATTAAACACTGAAGCAGGAAACAGAGACGCCTTGCCTTTTCTAGCTCTTGGCACATTTACTTCACAACACATCACCAATATGACTCATTTTTCTGACTCCCTCTATCACCTTTAACATACTTATCATTACATGAACCCATTCAAATAATCCGGGACAATTTGCTTAATTTCAGGACAGCTGGTCAACAAACCTTAATTTCTCCTCAACCTTAACCTTCGCCACATCACAGGACATATTATCAAGCTAGAAAGTTTGGAGTATTGAAATCTTTGATGGAGTACCTGTTTTTCTCAGGAATATCTAAATATGCAATGAACAGGTCAAAGGTGGTAAGGCACTGGCCACCTTGCTAGGATTTTATCCAAGCAGGATTCTCATGGGTTAGCTAGAAGGTAATGTATCACTGCATCTCTGCACAGACCAAGAGGTGTTACAGGTACATCAGACTGTCCAAGGAGTGTACATCTTTACCCATCACTTAAGAGTTAGGCTTTGGGGGCTGGAGAGATGGCTCAGCAGTTAAGAGCACCGTCTGCTCTTCCAGAGGACCCGGGTTCGATTCCCAGCACCCACATGGCAGCTAACAACTGTCTGTAGTTCCAGTTCCAGGCAAACACCAAGGCAAATAAATAAATAAAGTTTAAAAAAAAAAAAAAAAGAGTTAGGCTTTGAGTACCCACAAAGGAACAGCCAGCCAGAAGGAAGTGGCAAGAATGAAGGATTCTGCATCATCTCAGACTTCTCTGGTCTACTCCCACCACAAAGGAGTTTGTGGGTTCTTAATAGATTAGAAAATTTAACTAACATTAATGGTTCATACACAAGCCTTTTGCTTTTACTGTAAGGGCTGGAAAGGGTAGTATTGGTATAGGGGATCAATCCACATCATATTTTAGGAATAGACTGGATTACATTAAGTTCTAATAAATACAAATACTTAGAAAATTTGCTGACTTACAAAGGTGCAATACAGAATGAGAACAAGCATGCTCAATTAAGGATTCTTAGTAGCTAAGTTTATCTCCCTTGTATTTTATGACTGTAGGTACATATTCTTCAATATCTGTCACAAGCATATAAAAATTTTGGAATTCAAATTCAGTTCAATTTCATTTTTTTTCTACTGAGAATAGATTTTTTTTTCAGACAATATATTCTGATTATGGATTCCCCCTTCACCCAACTCCCCACAGATCTTCCCCATTGCTCCACACATCCAAATCTACAACTGTTCTTGCTCTCTCATTAGGAAATAAATGGGAATATTAAAAAGAATACAGTAAGGAAATAAAAACAAACAAACCAGAACAGGACAAAACAAATAGGAAAACAAAACAAAGAACTGAAGAAAAATCTCAAGAAACACATATAGACTATAGTCACATACATTGGCATACATATAAATCCCATAAAACCACAAAATCTGAAACCAAAATCTATCTGAAAATAACCTACTACAAGAGGAAGCTTCTCTGATGATACCTAAGCGAGACACTGATCTATGAATATAGGAGAATAAGCATAGTAATCAATTTACTGCTGCATTGCTTTAGAAGAACAGTATTTGATTTTCCTCTAGGTCTTTGACCTTACTGGTCACAGGTTCTTGGTCACAAAGAAGTATCAGGCATTAGCTCTATCTCATGGAGTAGGCCTTAAATCCAATCAGACAGTGGTTGGTTGCCCCACAAGCTTCAGTCCACTATTGTACTAGTGTATCTTGCATGCAGATCACCATTGAGATGGAAGGCTTTGTCACTGGGCCATTGTTTATACCTTTCTCCTTTGGTAACATGTAGAATACCTCTCTTATCAATTTGATTTTAAATCTCATGTAGATTACATGTAATCTAGTTATAACTAAGAAAAACTTGCCTGTGAGAGGAGTTGAAGAACTGTGCTGTTTTCCAGGCTTTTCCAACACTATTTCTTTTATAAATTATTCTCTGTTGGTAAAAAGAAAGAAATGTGGCCCGAGTTTAAAATGGTAAATTGTTTCATTTTAGAAGCACTGGTATAAAGATTGGGGATGTTATAAATACAAACAGATGAAAGTCCATGACGCCATGATTTTAAAGTATAGAAACCCATTCAAAAATTTTTCTTTCCATGGGCAAGCAAAGGAGGAAACACTCAGAAGAGATTTGCTTCTGTAAATTGTTTTCCTTTTCCACCTTCTCCCTCTTCAAACTTCATCAGACACCCTCACAAAAGGAGCAACAGCTCAGAGACACTGGAAGATAAAGGCTAATGCTTCTTGCACTGTTCATCTCTGACATGAAGCCCTTAGAATCACTTTAGCATTAAAACCCCAAGGAAAGACAGTAAAACAATATCCAAGCCATTCCATAATCATAGCACAGTATGCAATACTGATTACAGGTTTCTGCATGTTCTTTCATTTTTTTCCCTTTCTCATTCCCCTGCTCCATCACTTCCTCCCTCCCTTCACACACCGCAAGAGTAGATTACTTTACCACCATTCATATTTGTTTCTCATCTCCTTCTAGACATACTGGGAAGGAAAAGGTGGCACATATAGATATCTCTTATCTGGAGATAATTAAGTTGTCACTGCAAGGCTGGCTAGCTTTCTCTTTCCCAGAAACTGTGAAAATACATGCTGAAAAGAAGCTGCCCCAATCCTCATAGCTCACTAGACTGCTGGCCAACCACCACTTGTAAGACAGCTAGCTACTCTAGAGAATCAGTCAATTAAACCCACTACTGGAATAGAATGAAGAAGAAATTGATATAAATACAATTTGCAGTATTATAGTAATACAACCTAGCCCACCCTGACTGATGCATTCATTATCTCATATTGCCTTTTGCCATTTTAACTTGCCTTCATTTGGAGGCATAGTTTCATGATATTAAGGAAGTTTGATTAAGCTGCAAATTATAATTTTCAGGTTGACCTGTATATAAGCTACATAGGCATGAGTGCTATAAAGAACCAGTTTCACTGGAAGATAATCTAGCATGAAGTGTTAAACCAGCTTGCATGGCAGGTGCTCCCAAGATGATCTTGGTATAGCTGAGCACTGCAAAGGAAAGATGACTTCTGGTGGCTGACTGGGTATAAGAAGATGATGCTATACAGTCATAGGAACTGAGGCTTGAGTTCCAAAGTGACCATCACAACTGTGTCTAGTAATGCTGAACTCTTTGAGTATTGGGGAACACCTGCGAAATGGGGAAATGATGCCTCATGTGGGGCATTTGGGAGAAACTGAAGCTAGCATGAAAACACAATGCGTGGAGACATTAAAGAAGAAATGCTGATTTCGTTGTGAGAGGTTTCCCTGGTAAAGATTAAGAAAGTGAACTTGAGCACCTTAGGAGATGAAAGCAAGCTGGGAGACTAGAGGTTTGACTGGTTCTACTATCATTTTCAGATTCTTTAAGGCCTTATCTTAGCATGAGATACTTTACAGTTTTGTTTTATATGAGTTTTGCCAGCTGTTCTGTGTATAATTTATCATTCCTGTGTACAGTGGATTTTATACTTATATATCTTATTTCATTTGTTGATTTTTTACTTATTCCTTCAACCTATTAATGTTGTTCAACTTATTCTTCATAGTTAATTGTATCATTAATATTTTAGTATATATTTTATCTTTTAAAAAGATTTAACATTTATTTTATGTGCATGGGTGTTTTATTTACCATGTATGCCTGTGCTCCATGTTCAAGTGTCTGGAGACAGTGGAGGGCAAAGAGAGTGTCAAATACACTGGAACTGGAGTTATGGATAGTTATAAACTACAACGTGTGTACTTGGAATTGAACCCAGGTCCTCTGTGAGAACAAGTGCTCTTAATCACTAAGCTCTTTCTTCAGCCCCATTCCCATTTTTCCTATCTTAAAGTGAAAATTCTAAAAGGCTTTTTCTTATAGTCTTTTTAGTACACTGATACTGTCACCTTTGAATGTTTCATACCTTAGTTTTTAGCACTTGTTATGCATCAGGACATGACTCTATGTGGAACATTTTAATTTCATAGTAGAAGACTTTGAAAAGATTTGTTTGACTAATTTGACAGGGAGAATTGACAATGTAGAGGCTGGTCTTTTTGGTATAACACCTGTAGAGGCTGGAGAGCTGCCTCAGTTATTGAGATATCTTGATGGTCTTGCAGAGGACCAAGACTTGGTTTCTAGCACCCACATGAGGTAACTCAGACATTTAACTTGAGCACCAGGGGATCTGATGCCCTCTCCTGTCTTCTCCAGGCACTCTCAGACACACAAGCATACACACCCATATAAAACATGAATTTAAAACAAATTAAATTTGTTTTTAGGGTCTTTTGGTTTGAAAAGCTAAAATCGATGGCTTCATTAGAAGAAGAGATTCTGAAACCAAGTTCTAAGTAGTAAGTAATAGTTCTAATTAGTGCTAAGTTGTAGTATAATTAAAACATTTTCTAATTTTTAAGCTCCCCATAGGCAGAAATAAATTTCCCCCCATTATGTGTAGGGTCTGTACTACTATCTAATGCTGAAAAAAAAATCAATAGAACGAATTGTAAGGATGGATAATGTTTGGCTAGACACTAAGGAGGCAGTCATCAAATTGAATACTCTCCTTATAAAACCACAAAAGACATACTGATACTGAACATGATGTTTTAGTTTTCTGTCTGTAGTGTAATTCCCTCACAGCTTTCTTGAGTTTTGGGTAAACTTTAGAGCCATACAATCTGCTATGCAGTGAAGTCACACAGAATGAACACTCAGATACCCTTATTTGAGTCTGAAGAGGAACAGTGCACTAAAGCTGTCACTGGGGTTTTCTTTTATCCATGAAGCAAAGCTTTGATCAATGCCTGCACCATCCAATCATTCCCTGGGTTGGTGATGCCTCTGCTCTATTTTCCTATAGTAATGTTTTGAATTCTTTCAGGGATTATGCTACAAAATACTTCTACTTGAATAACAGAGTAGAAACACAAGCCAGAAATTCCTCTCAGGACAATAATCATCTTATTTGTGCATAAAGCATACCCCAATTTTTGAGTGGTATTTGTTTGTCATATCATATACCACTTACATTATTCATATTTGACTCTGGATCAACTTTTATAAATGTAATATGTACTGGTGAGCAAAGGAGGCCAATTTTATCCATAATAGGCACCTGGTTAGAGTTTGAGAAGAAACTGCTTAGTGTTGAACCTCATAGATCCCTGTAAAGTAGAAGTAAAGACAAGTACATGACTTTGGGCATATGGTTTACCTCTACTTCCCAGTGACATTGGGAAGGTGGTAGTGGTACCCACTTCAAAAGTCTCCTGTGAGGATTACATAATCATTGACACAATGTTCATCAAACATTCCTCTCGTGATTGCAAGATATAAATTAGAAGGTTGACAGTGCTTTAGTGTATTGCTTTATGTTAGCATCTCAATAATACAGTTTCTATTTCTTATGAGAATGATGAGCAAATTCCCTAGAGCATTAGACTCCCTCAGCTTCTCTTCCTATTTTTAGGAACAGGAAAAGTTAGCTAGAAATAATGTAGTAGCAGTAGATACTTAAAAAAAATGGTTAGGGGCAAATGCCAGGATTTTTAGAGTTTCAGAAATAGAAATTCCTCTTAACACTTAAAAATGTGATATTTTAATTTATTTGAAAGTTTCTAAACAAAAAAAGTTTATAAACACGCTAAAAATGTAAGTAAACATGGCCCAATACTGGTGCTTGAACCTTAAAAGAAAGTAAGAAAGCTCCGGGTTTGGCTGGGCCCTTGTGCAAAGAAGAGATATATCAGGTTACCATAAAGGTAGTTTAGGCCGACTTGTGCATGTTATTATATAAAGAACTGCAAACTTGAAACCAAGTTACAAGTCAGGACAAATAGATTATGAATAGTATGTCTACTATCCCCACCTACGTAAGTAAGTAAACCAAGAGAAGAGAAACTTTCACAGTCTGGGGGGGGGGAGGAATGTCCTCAACTGGTGTGCAGAAACTGACAGAAACATTAAGATACTAACTGGAACTTGGTCATAATCCAAAAAGAGAAGAGGGAAGCAATATTGTCTTGAAGGCATTGCTTCTTGAACAGACTAGGGCATGTAGTTGAGTATTTATTGAACAGTGAGAGCATAAGCCAGGCTCATGGATTATATAAAAATGATGGTAGCAATAAAATAAAGTTGAGGAATAATCTGTCAACCTAGTGACTGATGAGATAGAGGGAGAAGAGGACCTTTGACTTTCCAGGTTCTGTAGATCCTGAGAGGAAATGAGATATTTAGCTCCAGGTGCATAGTATATTCAAATACACAAGAAAGAAATGTTTTATGTAATGTGGTAGTTTGAATGAGAATGCCCCCATAGGGTCATATATTTGAATGCATGGTCACCAGAGACCTGCATATTTAAAAGGATTAGAAGGATTAAAAGGTGTGGTCTTGTTGGAGCTAATGTGTAACTGGGAGTGAGCTTTGATGTTTCAAAAGCCCATTCCCAGCCTAGGCTCTCTCTCTGCTTATAGATCAGGGTGTAGCTCTCAGCTACTGCTCCAGCATCTGCTTGCATGCTGCCATGCTTCCCACCATAATGATAATGAACTGAACTTATGAAACTACAAACAAGCCCTCAATTAATTGCTTTCATCTGTAAGAGTTGCTTTGCCCATGGTGCATCTTAACAGCAATAGAACAGTGTGTAAAGCACCTTTTCAAGATTACTATCAATGACGTGAAGGCAGAAACCCAATATCAGAGGTTTAAAGGAGTATGAGAAAATCAAAAGGTAGACAAAATAATCATAGTCTGGTTTTATTAGAAAACTATGAAAGAATGTATTTCTGGGACTCATAATGAGACATGATGTTAAGAGAGAAAAATTAAGTGGAAAAATATTGTAATTATTTGGTGAGGAAAATAAATAGGCATAGGAGAAGGAAAGGATTAACCGATCCCTGACCCCACCAAAGAAAGCCAGATGGTTCAGACAGAGAAACAGGAAGACATCATAATAGAATTGGAGGAAAATACAAGGTCTTCCCCTAAGTGTATAGTAGCTATTTGCCTTGCATCTCTAAGTCAAATAAATGGGTGGCAGTTGTAAAGTGATAATATTTAGGTATGCATACCAGCTAAATAATAATTTTAATGGGATTTTTAAAAAGACACATCATGGATAGACAGAAAATTTGTCACTTGTCTGTAGGCCCAGAACTTGGGAAGCTGAGGTAGGAGGGTCATGATGTGGTAGCCAAGCTGAACTGTCTGAAAAACAAAATATATAAACACATACATAGATATATATAGTAGGTCATTTATGGGTTAAGCTTTTGGATAACTGTTTGTGAGAAATATTTATATTAAGAATAGTTTATCCAAATCTTATGATTATTTGCTGATTCCAAAAACTTATTATATTTTTGTATTTTAAGATACCTTGCACATTTCTCTAAGGCTTACATAGCAAGCAATGTTTAAATTAAGCTGGCAGGGGAGGATTTGATTCCTCCACCATCTCTACAGGAACAATGGAGTGGATATAAGGTAACACAATGCCTAGATGATCACTAGCATACAGTCAACACAGTGTAGAAGACGAACATTCCCCTCCATCTCTAAATATACAATCAATAAAATAACCACCATGCTACAACCAACAGTTAATACATCACACTGAGGACTAGAATAAGCCTCACCAAAAACATTTCTACTATAAGGAAAAAGTTGATATATTTTGGATAATATATTGTCTTTGAAAACATCCACTGGTATAGGTTCCTGTGTACTTGTATGTAATTCACGTTTGTGCTTACGTTAGAAACTTTCTCTGAAACTGAGCATGGACAGAGGTACACAGAAAGGCTAATGACAGGGCACTGAAAACAGCCAGCCAGAAACAAGGTGGGTGGAAAGAAGAGTTAAGAGAGTTAGAGTTGGGGATAGATATTTCACAAATACCACATGGCTTATTCTTTGATAGCCTGAGATGGCTCCTATTCTTTTTGTAAGAGATCATAAATTAGGCTTTTAAAACAGTATTCTTCAGTGAACAAAAGCTCCTCTGATGTCGTCAAGAAACCACCAAAGCAAAATTTCCTGAAGAGAAGTTAATGTAGCAATTTACATGACTGTTTATTCAAGAGGACCTTTGGGTTTTTACATACAGGTATGTAGGAAGAATAATGAAATAAATAAATAAAGTAGGAAGAATACTAAATGAAAAGATACCTGGAGAATCTGGTAACAGAAACTCATTTTACTCTTTTCTTATTTTGTCAGTGTTATATGACATTACAAAATTTCAAATTGAAACGATGATTAAGAACCACTGTCTTTGTATTAAAATAAGTCTACATTGACAACACTAACATCATCAAGTTCTGGTAAGCATACAGAATAACCAGAACTCTATTTCATTGCTAGTGAAAATAGAAGGTCATTTAAAAAGACAATTTGGCAGATTCTTATAAAGCTAAACTCACTATGAGATGATCCAGCAACCAACCATTGTCCATGGCATCTTCCCAAATGAGTTAAAAGTTTATATCCACACAAAAGCCTGCATCCAGTTACCTGGCTGATAACTGCTAGAAGAGCAACCATGATGTACTTCCATAGGTAAATGGATGAAGGAACTTTAGCACATACAGACAATATAATATTATTCAGTACCAGAAGAAAATGAGCTACCATGCTATGAACACCTGAAAATGTAAGAAAAAAATGAAATAGAAAGAAGATAACCTGAAAAAACATATATACTGCATAATGTCCAATCACAAGAAGTTTGGAAAAAATAAAAATTATGGGAGTCAATGTCAAAGCACAAAGGATTTTAAGGGCAATGAGATTATTATGTGATATTCTATTATCAATATTTGTATCTCTCCATATATGTGTGTGTTTGTCCATATCTATATCCATATATATATACATACATACATATCTGTCATCTTTTCATATGTGGAAATTAATTTTGCATATAATTATAATTTTGACAAAATCTATAGGATGTATAACATTGAGAGTAAGCCTGATATAAGTTGTATATTTGAAATAATAATGTGTTTGTGTAAATTCAGTAATCATTGCATATGTACCATTGTGATAATGATAAGGAGAAGCTGTGTGTCTCTGGGTGAAAGAATATGTGTATTTCCGGGCTAATTCCCTCTCATTTAGGGCTGTCAGGAAGACCCTAAAAAGGACTTAGTCTACCCACGTACACACCCAAGGGTCATGAGAAGCAATGAAGCAAATCCCAGATAGTTAAGACGTGAACAGAAAGTGATTATTAGGACAAATCCAAACAAAATAGTTGGATACACTGCAGGAAGTGAAATTAGTCTTCAGATATGAACAAAATTTGTAAAGTACACACCATAAGATAAATCTATTCTCACAATCTAAGATACACAGTTCCTATAAAATGAAAAGCGCTTCTGAAAGACATCTTAATTACAAAGACATGCCTTTCTGCTAAAGAAATGACTATTACCTTATTAGATTACAATCAATACTAGATTAAACCTACTGACTTTGCTGTAGTCTAGTTTTCCATGGAAATAATTTTTGGAGTAAGAGAAACTTATGAAAAACATGGCTATTTCATAATTGCAAAGGACCAATCTTAGCATCTAGCAACCATAAGACATATCAAAGCAGACTTTTGAGATTCAATAAGACAAAACACAACGTGTTTTTTTAAGTTTGAATTTCAGATGAATGATCTCTAAAAACTGTAAATATATCCAAGGATTCAATGAAAGTATCCAAATGATCATTTTGTAGTGAAAAATGATTCATCATATTAAAATACTCATTAAATTTAGTACATTGTAGAGCACTAAAGTTATTTTGCATTATAAAAATTGTTCATCATTTAATATTTGAACTTAATTAAATCTATTTACTTTATCAATCAGCTGCATGCAAGGATGTTTTCTTTTCTTTTCTTTCTTTTTTTTTTCAAAATTCTGTTTTGTACTCATAGAAAAACTTTTTTTTCTTTTTTTAAAAAATATTTTATTTTATTTATTTATTTTATTTTCTGTGAATGGGTGTTTTGCCTGCATGTCTAACTGTGTAAGAGTGTCAGATCTTGGAGTTACAGACAGTTGTTAGCTGCCATGTGAATGCTGGGAATCAAACTCAGATCCTCTGGAAGAACAGTCAGTGCTCTCAACCACTGAGCCATCTCTCCAGCTCACAAGGATGTTTTCTAGTGGTGGATATTTTCTTCTCTTAGACCATCAGTCAGTCTGTGATAGAGATAGTTACATTTCCTCTTAAACAGTGCCTGATAAGCTTCAAGCATAAAGCTGAAATGTCTCCAATGACCAAGTGGTTCACTCAAAAGTCTATTTTCCCTTTGAAAATTTCAAGTTATTAAATATTTGGTAGCTTTAAGTAAGTGATCATTTTCTTACTCCAGAAATATTCCTTAGTCTGGTATAATCAGATGACCAGATTCCTTCTTCTGTTTCCACATTCAGTGGTAGGTAGGTTGGTAATACATACTATGAGTGATGGGGTGATGCTTCTAGGCTTTGATTTACACACCGTCTAAGATTGTGTAATCAAATGGATATAATTTACTAATGCTTTACAGAAATTGAATCTGTTTCTATATCCGATCAAATGTATGTATGCTTGTGCTTATAGATTACATATAGATATATATATACATAAACTGTAGGGAGCTGCGTTGTACCACGCCCTAAAGGTGGCACTAGTTTCCGCCTTCCACCTTCCTGATGGGATGGTGAGTGCTCTAGGGAGTAAACTCCTTATTAACTGTAGGCAAGGATGGTGGCTTGCTTCTGGTGCCTCAGGACCTATGGGCAATGTCCACGTGGCTTACCGGGATTGGAGGCCCAGAGGGTATTTAGCCACGAGCGGACTCCCCCACCCTGTCATTCATCTAAGAGTGAGTGAGTGAAAGCATGTGATATGTGTGTGTGTTTCTAAGACATAATATCTCTATGTGGCTCTGGCTGTCCAGGAATTCAGTATGTAGACAAGGCTAGCCTCAGACTCAGAGATCTGAGGGTGCTGACATTAAAGGTATGTGCCACCCTGCTCAGCCTGATGGAATGTGATTGTATGGACTCATAATCAGCTTACAACATCTGGTATATACTGTTGAAGTTACACTTATCAAAAAGTGCTACCGTAGGTTCCCAATGCTCTTGCTCACTTGACGTCTTCTAGTCTTCCACTGTTCGGCTGTTCCGATGGTCCACTTTCCGAGGACTTCAGCCTCCCTCCACAGAACTCTCAGAACCACTTCTATCTACTTCTCCAGGTCAACTTCCCATCTTGGTCATCTGGAGAATTAGTTGATATTATTTCCCTGCAAACCTCAGTACTAGATAACAATAACTACTAAATTGTCTTTCTGATGGGGCCAACTAATGCAGAGCTCACATAATCATTGTTATTGCTGAACTGAATAGTTCCCAGGCTAGTGGAGAAGCCTTGGTAATTGAGACCTGCTATATTACGATACATTTCCCCTGTGTAAACCTAAACTCAGCTGTTTCTTCTTTTCTTCCTCCTTTTTTCCTCTTCCTCCTCTTTCTCCTCCTCCTCTTCTTCTCCTACTTATTTATTAAGGGTGGTGCATGCCAATGGGAGTTAGTTTTCGCCATCCAGTGTGGGACCAGGGAATCAAACTGGTCATCAGACTTGGTGGCTAGGGCCTTTACCATTGAATCATCTTATCTGTCTAGACTCTTCTAAGCAATTGAATTTTCTTTTGTTGTTTCCTATGTGTTCACATCATAGTGAGGTGACTTAGCATTTCAGGTGCAAGTTTCTTTGTGAGGACATCAGTGCTTGCCATGATATGAGCATTCTTTGTCTCCTAAAAATCAAAGTGCTTTCACAGTAATGTGTGACTTCAGTGTTTTTCAGTTTGGTCTCTACCCCCTTTGATAATTAGATTTTCCAGTTTTCCTTACTCATAAATACACATCTCTAGGAAAAGGTCCCTGCCTATTCCAGTCCATGTTCAATAAATATTTTTCCAATGAATATATACACCTGTTGTTATGTAAGCAAAAATGACTATACATTTTCTTCTCCTATGGAAACTCAACCTACATTATAATCTCTGTAGCATTTTTATTTCTGTGCATGGGAAGAATAGGGTCAAAGATCAGTTTCTTATACTGCCATGTGTTCCTAAACAAACACTCCAGCTTTAAGATCTGTCCTCTCCTGACTACAATGCATTCACCATTCACAGATCGATAGCAAGATGCATCATTAGCTCTGTACACTGAGCCAGTGTTCAGAGACGGTGGGAATTCTGTGAAAACTGGTAGACACAGCTGAAACAGACTCGGAACTCCAATTTGTATGCATTAAGCGTTCTTTGTATTTTATAAAGCTACAGCATTGGCTTTGAGACAATAACAGAACACAGGAGTACATGCTGTACAAGTCCCTACATCAAACTGAGTACCAGGGATAATTCCGGAACTTGGTTTTCTGTGCCTTTGAATGTGACTCTTAAGAGGTTCCAAATTGAGTCTCTTATCAGGGCAAAACGTACCAATAACTAAAGCACATCGTATATATGAAAATCTCACGAATATCCAGGACGGTATATTTAGGTTGTTGACTGACATCACAATCAGTTATTTCATGTGGACTTCAACTTAATTCAACAAACATTTCAGGAATACTTATTAAAATCCTCACTCTAACCCCAAGCCGAGAGTTCAGGTTACAGCATTTACACGGGCGCGCGCGCGCGCGCGCGCGCACACACACACACACACACACACACACACACACACACACACACACACACACACACAAAACTAAACACTTCCATACAATCTTGTGTGTAGAGAACGACATGCCTATCTCCGAGGAAGCACAGGGTGTGTATTATATTTCCTTTGTATACCTTTCAATCAAGCATTTGAAAAATAAAAAATCTTCTTGCAGGAGGACCCTGTCTTTGCAAAGAGGCACTTGGGAAGTTCCATCCAGTGAGACCACAGCAGTGTTGCGAGTACCCCACAGCTGTGCACAGCAAGGCAGAGTAATTGGGGTGTAGGGAAGGGTCAACCTGGACCAAATGGTCACAACAGGACTGGAGATGATTGGAGTTAACTGTCTTAGAGGTAATGGGTGCTGAGACTACTTCACTTACTTGGGAAATGGAAAGGAAGAGGGGAGGAGACCGCTCCAGGATCTCTCACACTTTCCTGATAGGACTCACTCGTCAATGAAAGACTTTCCCAGGGGTGAAGCCCAAAGGTCAGCTTCAAGCTGTGCGGGACAATTGGAGACCCAGCCTCCTCTTGTACCTTCCTAGGGGATGAAGAAGTCTTAATGAAGAGAGCTTTTTCTCTGTGAAGATTCTAAGCCCCAGCGGGTTCCTCTCCACCTCCAGCCTCTCTGGGCTGGGATCCGCCACGCCCCTCTCCTGCTGCCGAGAGACCCCGGCCCCCGCCCGCTCTCCTGCGCCCCCGCCCCCGCGCGCCGCGCGTGCCCAGCCCTGAGCGCGTTCCCGACCTCCCGCGCTGCTGCCTGCGAGCGCTCAGATCCTGGCTGCCGCAGCCGGCTCAGGCAAGCAGGGCACAGCGTCCGGCTCGAAGCCCCGCGCCTGGCCCGGGCTCGCTTCCCGCCCGCCCGCGCCCCGCTAAGCCCCTCATTTGCTCTCTCTCTCTCTCTCTCTCTCTCTCTCTCTCTCTCTCTCTCTCTCTCTCTCTCTCTCTCTCTCTCTCCTTATCACATGTACACCTAGACCCTGTTCAGCCACCAGTGACTCCTGCCTCAGTGTCCCCACCCTCTGCACCCTAAGCTGCACCTCGGCGGCCGGCGAGGGGCCGCAGACCCCTCTGGAGATGCGAATCCTGCAGCGCTTCCTCGCGTGCGTCCAGCTACTGTGCGTGTGTCGCTTGGGTAAGTGATAGGACCTCCGCGGGGCGGCCGCGCGGAGCTCAATCTCTGGGACACGGCTTGGGGAAGGATTTCAGAATATTCGCGAGCACCCAGATAGAGTCATCCTGAACCCCTAGATGTCACCGGCGCAGACTGCCCTCCCCCTCAACTGCGCCGTTGCCACCTGCCCGGTCCCTATTCTGGGGCTCGCGTAGTCAAGACACCTGGACCCCAGAGGCGGCCAGTTCAGGGTCCCCCACCCCTTGCGTGCGCTCTTTTCTCCGTGTTGCAAACTGTGGAAACAGCTATGTAGACCTGCATAAGAGGATGAGTCAGTGGTTAGAAATACAATACAGCGGTGGCGAGGGGCTGCGACCTGAATGTTCATTTTTATGCTGCCAAAACTGTGGACTTGAACGGAAGTACACATGTCTGTCTTGAATTACACGCACTTGCCTGAAAGGTACTGAGCTGAACAGGCACCGACCTGACTTTTCTGTGATTCTGTCTAGTACTTTCAGTTTAGTCACGTTCAAGTCTAGGCAGCCATTTAAAAAAAAAAAAAAAAAAAAAAAAAGTTTCAGTCAAATCCCTATGAGCATTCTGCCCGGGCTTCCAGAGAGAATTGCTGGCTTACCGGAGACCTAGTTCATTCTCCCAGCCTTCTACAACGTTTATGCGTTAAATTGACGTTGCTCTCTTCAATCAACAGTTTGGATTACCTGGGAGTGGGGGTGGGGTACATGTTTAGGCTTCCCAAAAGAAGAATGTCATGGGAGGGGGATTTTATTACTGAAAGCCGCCTTCATGGTGATTAAAGAACTATTTGGAGCCATTAACCTAAAGATTAGACTATGTTTCTAGATTTGTGAGTATAATTGTTTCGTTCCCATTAGTCCTATAACCCTACTTTTAGATTTTTAGATTGTTTATTGTAAAGAATGTATTTAGCGTGCATTTCCATCCGGTGGGTGGTGCTGCTCTGGGAGTTCTTGTAAACAGAAGTCATTTCTAGTTCTGACTGATGAGAATTGTGTCGCCCAATATGGTGATAATTGCCTGTAATTCACTGTTTATCCACCTAACTTCCGTCCCTAAGGCTTGGTGAAAGTGCTCAGGGCTGGTGTGCACACAGTTGTCATGTAAGACAGCAGGAGACACCCCTGGCCTTGCCTCACTGAAGGCTTGCATTGAGTGTGGAGCCTGAAGATTTCCCGCCCCTCCATTAGAAGCACTCTTCTATTCCTCACCTGTTGAATTTTTATTTCCACGTTCTAGTCATAGGCATGTTAGAAACAAAGCCAAAGCCAGGTCCTCTTGATACTTAAATTATTGTTTAAGGAGATCTCACAGTATTAGGGAAGCAACTTACAGTATTGCTCTGCAGGTTCGAAAAACACATGCAGGCCACATTAGGAATGGTTTTAATCAAGAAAAACAAAATCAATTGCCACACAGTTATCTGTTTGAAGTGTAAGGTTTGGTGGTATTTAGTATAGTCAGAGTTGTGTGTCTGACATTTGACCCCAGAACGTGTAATGAGACCTCCATGCTCATTAACTGACATTTCCCATCCCACTGATCAGCCTTCTGTGTTTATCGATCTGCTTGCTCTGGATATTTCATCTGAACAGAATCATGAAACAAGCAACCTTTTATGCCTGGCTTCATTCACATAGCAGAATGTTTTGGAGGTTTATACATGTCATAGTGTTTATCAGCACTCACTGTTTTTTATGACTGAGATGGAACCCGTTATATTCAAATCACACATTTGCAAAGTTGATTTTTATTTTTCTTCAATAGGGCATTATTGTAACCTGCTGAGGATTGCACTGATTTTGACTTATGGAACACATGCATTTAAGATGTAAGGGGAAAGAACTGAATCCATTGTTTAATACTATTATAAATTCATACAATGGATTATGGTATCCAATGGAATATAAGCTTATCTGTTGAAATTGAAATATGAGTTCCTTCCTTTCTTTTCTTTCTTTCTTTCTTCCTTCCTTCCTTCCTTTCTTTATTTCCTTCCTCTTTGTATTGTCTGCTATTAAAAGACGACCATGTTTATATCCCTCACCATTTTAAAACAGCTTATTACAATGCTAACCCTGGGGACACTGGTAAATGGGATGGATGTATTGACCATCCAGTGGCATATTCTGGGAAACTGAGGCATATTATCAACAAGTGCAAATTTCAGCCTCTCCTTTAATATCCCTCCCCTATATACATCAGTGTTCCTTTATTTATTTCTCATTTTCAGTGTCTTTGGTGGCAGGTATTATGCCACTATAAAATGTGCTCAATAAAAGGTCTGAGGACTGACTCAGGGTGTGATGCAGGCTGGCAATTCTGATAATTAGACTATTATTTGAGAGCCCATGGTAGAATTCACTAAGGTCCTCACTGTTTACACTTAAGAGCATCTCTGTGATCAGCATAGCATCACTTTCTGTGTCCTGATGGTTTGGACCAAGCCATTTGACTTTTCCACAAGAAGGGAGGACTAGGAGTCATGGAGGAAATTGTATTTGTGTGGTGGGGGAGGGTAGAGGTGTTTGAAGAGCTGCTCAGGAATCCCTTCTCATTTATGACACCTCAGAATTTTAGGATTAAGCAGGTTACAGAGCTAGCTGCAAGGTACTGCAAATCCTCATGCTTACACATTCTTGTTAAATAGGTAATGAATAGGAATCTGAACTTCCTAGTCATGTCTCACTGCTGTGGGGGCCACGTTAAAAAACAGATCATATGTAAGACCTCAGAAGCAATAATGACTTCAGTTATTCTGGGTGTGGTGCCAGGGGCTTCCTCAGTCCTGTTTTTCAGTTCGTCCTCTATAACAAATCATCCCACAAATGTAAAATTTGCTTTCTCCATATAATTACTAGTTACCACTCAGGAAATTTATTACTTTTGGTTAGTATGATAATACTTTTCTGTACTTGGTCCACCCCCCTCCCTCCTTCCCTGTCTCCCCCCTCCCTCCCTCCCCCTTCTCTATCTGCATTAGAAATGACCTTATCAATAAATTATTTCTGAACTAGAAATGAAGGATCTTGCTTATTGTGGGAGTTTTGCTCCTGGTAAACACAGTTTTCTTTTTTTCATTCTCTTTTTTTTCTGGAAGCATGAACTGTTTTCCTACTTCTGATACCTCAGGGACATCTGAGTGGCTCTGTCCTGGGAGGTCAATTTGAGTTCCTGTTTGCTAACTTCTCAAATTGTGTCTGGAAAAGGCTCTGTCAGCCAAGACTAGAGCACCTTAGAGAAAGGGCTTGGAGCCTTGTTCATTTGTGCTTTAGATCTACTTGTCATGACTCAGACTTTATCTGATACCATCCCCGTGAACATCTACCTATCTATTCACCCTCCCACCCACCCATCTGATATGAATTACAGAAGAGGAAACAGACACAAAGGTCAAATACCTTTTCTGGCATCGCACAGCCTAGCTAGTCTTTATCTCTTCCAAACCAAACTCTTTTACTGTGGTTTGTTTTTTGCCTCTTTGGTTTATTTGTTCTGTTTTAGACAAAGCCTTAAAAAGTCTATGTAAATAAGCCAAAGATAAGATAAGTACAAAGAGAGATTTAATGATGGTTCATTGGAAGCATCTACTTTTCTTTTCCTTTTTGTCATTCTTTTTTTTTTTTATTTATAAAATAAAGTCTTTTTTATCCATGGGAAAGAAAAAACCCCAAAGAACTCTATGTAGCCAAGGATGGCCTTGAACTCCTGATCTTTCTGTCTCCACTTTCTAGCTCTGATGTAAGAGGCATGCACCACCACTCCTTGGTGACTCTCTGTGCTTTCACTCAAAGAATGTCTTTTCCTGTTGAGCGTTTATAGACTCAAGTCCAGGGTTGGGATGTAGCATTTCAGTCCTGTTTGCTTTCTTGCAAATACCCTTAGTGACTTTTTTTGTACATTCCCATGTCACATTTATTTTCCTTTTTTAAAAAAAAATTTTTAGGTAACAGTAACTCCTATGTCTCATTGTAATTTTGAGAACTGTGACAAAGTCACAGTGTCACGGAGTGAAGATAGCCCCACCCAGACCACTGTTTCACTTCTTTTGCTCTTGTCTGCCGCACACTAAGAACCCAGCAGTACTGAAGCAGGGTTGACACTTGGGCCCTCCACCCATGCGTTCTGATTCAGCCCCATTCTGAAGACCTTTAAACTTCATTTTTAAGCTGTTCATGGTGGTTTATGCCTTTAATCCTAGCACTTGAGATGCTGAGGCTGGAAGATTGTTGTGGGCTACATACGTAGTGAGTTTCAGGCCAACAGCCTCGTCTGCAGAGTAAAAATGGTCTCAAAACAAGAACCAAGGAATGAATAAATACCATCTCCTACCAAATCCAATTCTAACTTTTATGACTGTCTTCACTGACAACCATTGGAGAGTAACTGTCTTTTCCAACAATCTGTGAATGTGTTACCTCTCAAATATTTTAAGTGTTTCCACTCAATCAGTAATGCTAATAGTGAGAGCCAATTTCAGTAAGATACGCATACGCATGTATCTGAAGTCATTAAAATTATTTGGAGTGTTGGTGCATGCCTTGTGTAATGGAAATCAATTTTTATCTATATCTGAAATTCCTCTGATATATGTATAATATGCATTAGGCATTAAGGGAAATATTTTTATTCTCTTGCACATTCCTTAAATACTTTGGTTTTAAAATTATCCTGCTTAGTATATGGCCACTGGGCATATGTGGTTATTTGATTCATAATCTATCAACATGAAATCACTTCTTTTTAATCACACTAACCATGATTGAAGTGCATCATAGCCTAGTCATCTGTGTTTGTGACAACAAAGGGCAGTTTGGGTACATTTCCATCACTCAGAAAATCTACTGATTGGGAGATGATGGTGCACATGGTAAAGTGTTGGCCTTGTAAGTAAGCACGAGGACCTGAAGTTGAGGAGATTTGCTCCTTTATTATGTTATTTTCTGATATCTTCTCAATATTTCCCTTCCTCTCTTATTTACTTTTTTGATGTTATTTCCTCATTTATCTTCACTTCCTTTGAGCAAGGATTTAAATGATAAAACAAACTTGGCACATTTCCTCCTTATCGTGATGAAGAGTTGGATAGGGAGGAAATTGATGGTATTTGATGCCATTAGGAAACATATTTTTACTTTGGCAATATAATTTGGAAGGTGTGGTATAATTTTAAAAGACTAGGTTAACAGATGCTTCTGCTCCAAATTCCCATGGCTAAAGTAGACTTGTCTTTTATTTCTCCTGATATTTGCTCAGAGATATTAAAATAAACTCAATTATTCAGGGTCTTGGTTGATGTGAACTTGCTGGCTTGATTCAATAAGTGTCTTTTCAGTGCTTGTTCATAAGGCATAAATTTTATAAATTTCTTTGGAAATATATTCTTTATATTTTTGGAAAGAATAATTTATTCATGAGTTGGAAAGGAGGAGGCTGAATTAAAGTATTTATAAGAGTAAGTAGGCTACAGGTAGCTTCTCACTCTCAGAGAATCTTTCCGACTGTCTCCTGCCTTCCTCTAAGCATGGGTCTTACTACTAGACCTTTTGGAAACTGATTAGCTCAATGTCTTGAGTTGAAATAAATAGAAAAATTACACTTTTAAAAAGTGACCTTTTAAAGCAGGTAGTATGGTTTTTATCTGAATCCTGATCACATGCTTTGAAATGCTGGACATAAATAACCTTCCTGATGTTCTCATGGTTTTCAATCACATTATATCACCTGATTAAAACTGATTTCTGCACCTAAATTGCCAGACACTTTCATCTGCAAGCTTTCTTGAATGAAACATGTAAAAGTGTCATTTGTTACATGGAGTTGTACAAAATCTGTACAAAATCAAGATCTGTTCACAGGAGCCACTGGCATGGCATTGAATAACACCACAAAGGATATCACCCTTACATTGGTTTCCTTGTGAAAGTGTTCACAGGCCTTGACTGAAGTCAAGAGTTCTCAGTCATACTTTAGACTTGACAGGTGTTGTTTTATGCTTCTCTTCCAAATTCTATGTCAAACCCTTATCAGGGCTGTAATACTTAGAAATGAGACTTCTGGAGGGCAAACAGGTCATGAGGTTCAAGCTGTCACAAAAGAAATGAATGCCTTGGAGAGAAGAAACTAGAGCTGTGTCTTTTTCCATTCCATAAAAATCAAAAAAGCAAAAAACACCACAATAAGAAGCCAGCCATCTGAAAGGCAAAGAGAGCGAGTATTTTGTTATAGTTCTCTGGGTTAAGCAATGAACACAAGTAACTTCTAGCTAAGCATGTCATAGTGTCTAAACGTTGTGATCAAGTATGTATGTTTTCTTGAAACACTTCAGGTGATTAGAGGACATGGCCAAGGTTTGAAAAACTGATGTAGGTCAACCTCATGATCCTACCAATCTTAGTTCATTTTCCTTCAGGTAGAGACACTGGCAGGTTGTGTGCTTTGCTAAAACAAAGCCAGCTCCGTGGGACAAAAGCCTTGGAAAATGTCCCACCCTTCGTTCCTCTTCTTAAGGTAGTTTCAGTTTCAGAGTAATCCTAGAAGAGAGGCATGGACTCCAGTGGCTGACCTCAGAGTTTGCAAACCAGACTTCAGAAGGGCTAGAGTCTTGGAGTCGATCCAAAGGTTCAAGT
Organism: Sigmodon hispidus; assembly: GCA_004025045.1. Classification (NCBI taxonomy): domain Eukaryota; kingdom Metazoa; phylum Chordata; class Mammalia; order Rodentia; family Cricetidae; genus Sigmodon; species Sigmodon hispidus. Next base: position 21,192 of record PVIH01015000.1, read on the forward strand.
CTATCAGCAGCTGAGAAGACAAATGAACCAGCTTCAGAGATAAGAGTCTCAAGTGCCATTTGTCCAGACCCCAGCATATATTACCTTTCCATTCACCAAAGGTGGTACCCAGTCCTGTTCTCTTCCTGAAATTTTCAGTAGAACTAGTGTTTTCTACTAGTTAAGTTAAAACAAGATTTAGTTGTATTTTCCATCTATTTTCATCTATTTTATATAATCTCTAAGCTAAAAACCATCATGTATAAATTATGGATGATAAAATTTATAAAGAAAATATCAATTATTTATCATGTCCTGGCTATTTGGGTTTTACTGTGTTTGAAAAGCCTTAATAACATTCACTTAAAAGCTGATGATGGACTTTTCCTGGATGATTAGCTTACCTCTTCAATATACTAATATTCAGTAATGATAACATAAGCACAAATTGATGCTATGGATCTTTACTGAGAATCTTCTTTGAGATAAATATTCCTCTAGAGAAGATATATGCCTACTGCTTAATTAAGACCTTACAATATTCAAAACTAGCTCCATAGCATGTAAAACTTTGCAGATAGATTGGTGGGAATATATGTAGCTTTTAACACACATCTGGGAAGACATGTTTTTAGACCATGTAGGAGAATGGATAGAAAGACCTGCATGGTCACTACGGGGGCAAAATGTATAAGAAGCATAGAGGGGAGTAAAAATTTGGTATTTGGAGACAGGGAATGATTAGAATGGATGTACAGTAATACAATTCTCAAATAGCTAGGGAAGATTTCCAATAGATGCTTGAAGATTTTGGAAATGACATTTATCCACTGTAATGGAGTACAACTACAAGGTTTTGAACAGTAAAACTGCTTGAGAAAAATCTGTATTTTTAAAATTCAGACTTTAGAAATTTTTACTATTACAACTATTTTTCTATGTGTATATAAGAAAGGAGATAGAAGGATAGATAGATAGATAGATAGATAAACAGATAGATAGATTAGATACCTAGATAGACAGGCAGATAGATAGTAAGAGTGAAAGAAAAACAAGTTATTTGTATGATTGCCTTGTGAACATGTGTGGAAGCCAGAGTATAATGTTAGCATGTTTTCTACAATCACTTTTCTACCTTATATTTTGAGACAGGGTTTCTCACTGAACCTAGAGCTTGCCATTTTGGCTAGACTGGCTGATCATCAAATCCCAGAAACCTCACCTCTCTCCACCCCTCAGTGCTTGCGTTCTAAGAGTACATCCCACATCTGGTTTTTATGTAGATGTTGGTCATCTGAAACCAGATTCTCATGTTCATGCTGCAAGCACCCCACTGATCCATTGTCCCTGACCAGGTCTATAGATTATGGATGGGACAACGCAGGTATCAAAGGAGGGTAATGGAAGCAGAGTAAGACAGGGAATCGGGCTATTTCAAAGTGATTATTGTAGGAAATTTGCTTGATGATTTGGAGTGTGAAGAGTGTGATAGCACCATGATATCCTCATGCATGGCTTTAAAGCCTAGCAAGCCCTTTCAGATACATTACTTCATTTAATTTAAGTATCATTGGTGTGTGTGATAGGATGTGATCTCATTGTATGAGAACGAGATATTGATGGTCCTCCAGGGAGTGTCTGACCTGAGAAGATGAAGATGTAGCAAGGAATACAAGAGTGAAAAAATATCCAAGAAGGAACAGTATAGGCAGCAAGCATGTACATTTCTAGAAGAGCTGATAATTAGGAAACAAGGGGAGAGAAAGTGAGGGTCACAGTGTGAGCTTACAGATTGATTGAAGAGTCAAGCTAAGCCTGTTAAGATGAGCCCCAGGCATTGAAGGGAGACATTTCTTCAAAATGATTAGCTCAGTGACTTGGGCAGCAATCAGTGCAAGTGGTGCTGCTGTAGAGATTATAGTCAAAACTTTACCAAAACAAACGTCTTCTTGATGGTGAAAGAATATGAGCAGATTAAAAGCATCAGATTTATCTGCAGCACTCACCTTAGCACTGTTCATTTCCTTGACTTTGAACAACCACATATGTGTCCTCTTCACAGTGAGCACACACCCCCCAGTAGTTGGTAGTACAAAAGCTTTCTTAATTATCCATGAGTTCATTTGAATTGAAGTATATCATAGTCATCTCTCAGAAACTAGTGAGTGCCTCTGGAAACTGCTCACAATGGGAACTACACATTAAAAACAGCGTAACAGAAAACAATGGATGGAATACAGTTTCCTGATTATGTTCTGAAGTTTATTTTTGAGAGGAAGGCAGAGAGAAAAGATGGGGAGAAGGAGGGAGGGAGAAGGTAGCCAGCCCCTGAATATGAGCATATACTTGCCATGGCATGTGTGAGTGAGAAGACATCTTAGGGTAGTATTTCTTGCCATACACTTTAAGATTTAATTCTTTTGTTGTTGTTTTCTTCTACATCATCCAGTCTGGCTAGGCCACAAGCTTCTGGGAATTCTCCTGTCCCTATCTTGCCCTAGGAGCTCTGGGAATGCAGATGTGTTATCACACTTACCATTTACATAGATTCTGGGAATTTCGATCTTCACACTTGCACATCAAGGTTGATGTGTTGTTAACTAATGAACAAAAAACCAGAATGTTATTACTTACAATAAATTTATGATACACGAGGGAGTAAACTGAGAAACTGTGTAGCCTAAGAATGTAGCAACAAAACCAAAATGTAAGTCTATTTTTCCATATGTTTAGAAATGTAAGCACAATATTCTCTATATAACTTAAAATATAGTATATTGTGCCATATAGGATTTGATTGCAAGGTTTATTAAAAATGATTGACTGTATTGAGATATGTTTGGTTGTGGTCAGTTTTTATTTGATGACTTTAATAATAGAAAAGTGGTACATATATACACAGTTATGCTATTATAAATATATGGTTATTTGGACATGTATACTCATGCATAAATTAATAAGAATTTATAAGTACATGTTTATGTGTATAGGCATAAACATACATATGTACTTTTCTTGTTACTCAGGTTAGAAATATCTTTAAGTATTAAAGCAATAACTATTTTGTAAAATCTACTCAAATTAATTCTAGCACACATGTTGATTTTTTTAAAAATATTTATCATTATTATTTTTATTTATATCTATGTGTGTGTGTATCTGTGTGAAATTATGCCTTTTATATTGTGGAATATATCGCATGCCTGTGGAAAGGAGAGGGTGGTATCTGATCATCTGGAGCTGGGTGGAGTTATAGGCAGTTGTGAGCTGCCTGCAAGGACCCAAACTTTAGTCCTCTGAAAGAGTAGAAAGCACTCTCAACTGCTAACTATTTCTCCAGTCCTTACTTTGACATTTCTGAGTTGGACTTTTTCCTGGATCCAATATGAAGAAAAACAATGAGAATGCCCACTGCTCCCTGTGATCAGAGTCAGTGGCTTCCTCTCTACAGGAGCTGGGTCCAGTTACACAAGTGACACTGCACTCAGCAGGTGCTCACTGGAGTTACTGTGTACTCAGCACTACACTTGGGCTTGAATCAATATTTTCCATCTTTGAGGGGGTAAATCTCATTACAGGTACAACATACAGACTGGTAGGATAAGGTCAGGAAAAGGAGACATAAAAAATAAAAATGGGAAAACACTTTAAAAGTCATGTTGAGCATGAGCAACAATTCTTTTTTCCTTTTGAACAGGACAGTTTACTGTTTCATTTCATACTATAAGCCTCCATGTGACCTCTGTCATTTTTGTGGCAGGAAAATCTTTATGGATTTGAGATCAGCCTGGTCTACATAGCAAGGTCCAGGCCAGCCAAAGGCATAGAGCAAGACCTTGGCTCAAAAAATACTTTTCTTCAGGCTATAGATTGTTTACTCATGTTTTCTGAAATGCATTTAGGCCTCAGTATTCTTCCCATTGCACTCAAGATAATAATATTGCTAGGAAAACAGCCAAACTAAATATATATGGTGAAACACAATTCGTGTCCATTCAGTTCACTATTCAGAGCAAGAGACATGTCACATGGTTTGTACAATTAGGCCTGTTCTGTCATGAGGCTCTACTGTTGATAGCGGGAGCTGCCATTCTGTAACAAAGGTCATCTCTGTGTGCTACAATGTTAAAGAGTCAGTCAGTAGACCTCTAATTTTTGGCTTTTCTGGAAAATTCTGAATTTAGATAGTAATGCTGTCTGCTGAATGGATTTAATGAAGAGTAAAAATACATTTAATTAGGCACTAGTGACTAGGGCATGGTGCCCTGAAATCCTATAAGACAGCACAATCTGGACTCTGTCTATCCCACCAGGAAGTGCTCAGAGATGCCTCCATTTTGACCATGATCGCCAATTATTTTCTTACTAATCTTTCAGCACTTTCTGACTGTTCAATATTTTTGGCAGAATTAATCAAAACACAAAATGCTTGCACGCTCCTCAGTAAATTCTAGATTTTATACAAACCTCTCTCCCTATGGCAAGATGCCTATAAGACAGCCTTCTGGTTCAGTCTTTGAAAGGAGCTTGTTGCAACATCCTCTTTTCCTATATATAAAAGTTAAAATCCTGCTGGGCAGTGGTGGTACACATCTTTAACACCAGAACTTGGGAAGCAAAGGCAGGCAGACCTCTGTGAGTCTAGACTGGTCTACAGAACAAGTTTCCAGCACAGTCAAGGTTACACAGAGAAACCTTGTCTCAAAAACCAAAACCAATAAAAACAACAAAAATCTTGCAATACTTATAAATTGGAAGATGAGGAACTTTATGTTTACACAAATTTTGAAATTGAAATTTTGTTAGACTTGATGGAATTTAGACAAGTCAAAAGGAAATATTCAACAAAATACTGTAATCGTGTGAGGAGATTAGGTCTTTTGCTGGCAAAGTATGCCTCTGTGCAGTAAGTTTTCACTTATAAATACATGGGAATGCTGGATTTTTGATGTGAGTCTTTTTGGATGAAAACACTCTGACTGCTGAAAACCTGTGGGGGATTGCAGTGCTTGAGAAGACAAATAGAAAACAGGTCATCACGGAAATACTGGCACAGATTTTTATGTGGAAATAATTGTGCTTTACTATTGCCTCCTAAGAGGCTGAACTATGCACTTTGAATGAGAAAATATTACTGTGTACATGTAAGCTTAGAATTTGTAGACTGGATTTGAAATCTCCATTAATTAGCCCTCATAGGGTTCTTCTATGAACTCAATAACAGAAAATAAAATGGGTTTGTGCATATTATATATGTCTTTATTCATTCACCTGAAAACCCCAGAAATATATAATACTTATCCAAAACACAGATGGAAAGTTTCACTGTCAGAAACATAACCAAGACAGAACCATTGAAAATAGGCACAAATCTGCCTGCTATGAGCCTAGGAAATAGACACAATCCAGTGACCATCATTAGTTCCTTGACATAAGTAATTGTTTTTCCAAATCATAGTATTGTTTCTGTAGCTCAAAGAAGGAAATCTTTTGCAACTAGCTTTAGTAGTGAGACAGTGAAGTTTGCCAGAGTTTCCAACCACAGAAACCTCTGAGGAAATATTGGGTAAAACTCTTGTGTTTACACTAGCCATCACTAGGAAGGACATTGAGGTTTGTGTAACTTCTGATGTCCTGTGATGCACTTCTCAGGACTTCAGGTGCTTTAAGAACCGAACTCAGATTATTTCTTTGGTTTTCTTTCAATCCTCACATAGTGCTCTTTCTCCTGGACTCAAGATTTTTGTCATTCTGTGGTGGCTTTTGGCCTCGTGAATCTCTAGTTGTGTTCTTTATGTAACCTTCCATAACATCACCATTCTCTCAGGTCACCACCTCTCTCAGGCTACAACATTTATTCTGTATTCCAAGTGTTCCCACAGTTTGCTTTTTCTTGAGGAAACTAATCTCAAGACTTACATCAACTGGGCTATAAGAACCTCTTGCATATGTAGTAGGTAGTCAGCCCATCTCTGCAGTTTTTACGAGTGAAATTCTCTCCAAAACAATCATATTGAAGACAGGAAAACCAATGTGATCTAGTTAATGATGGTCCCTCTATGTCAACTTATTCTCCTCAGCAGTCTGAGAAGCCTGGGATCCCATTTCTAGTGTTGGGAATTAGAATTCACTTCACCCTCAACCTCACTCAGTTCCTCTAATTTTTCAAAAGGTAAACTAAAAGTGGGTCAATCCAATCACATTCTAATTTTAACAGCTCCAAGTGTCTATATAGATTTTGAACTGAATTGGCACACAATCATGGACAACTTCCTAAGGGCTTTTACTCTGAGCATTCAGACATTTAAGAAAGTCAAGCAACTAGAATAGAGTATAATAGTGAATACAGGAGAAGGGAAGAAAGATGTCTGTGGCCAGAAACAGGAGAAAAAGAGCACTATAGGTTTCTTTATTCTACGTAGTGGTGGGAGAATCTACTTTTTGGCCCACACAGCGGATGCACCATTTCTTTGGGTAAGTTTTCCCTACGTTTCCTGTCAAGCCAGGGTCTTAATGAAACAAAACGATACCGGATCCCTCTCACTAACACCTCTTCATCCCTCCAACACCCCAGTCAGCGCCAGCCAAGAGCATTTCTCTCAGCCTCCTTTATGCCTTTTTCCCAAGAACAAGATCAGATATGTGAGATCCTGTTTGATTCAACCTTAAAGAGAGTGCTGTGTATCTCACAGCCATGGGTTACCTGCGGCTGCCGCAGATAGTGATGTTGTCAGCACTCTGTCCTGGGTTTACACTTTAAATTCTTCAAGCAACATTAAGAGACATACAAAGCAAAAATTATTTTCCAAGGAACAGAGGGCTGGGTTTGTTGACGTTTCAACATCTTTTAAAACTGAGAATAGCACAGCTGTGCCCAGCTCCATTTGGGAGCCCTGAGAGACATTTTAAAACCACACATTTGTGTCCACTAAGTCCCTTCTGTTGGAGCTGCTGGCATCATGTCTCTGGTATGGTTGGAGAGGTCTCCATGACTGCAAATAGAATCCACCAAGATGCTGTAGATGTTTAATAGAATACTAAAGAACCCAGGGTTCTGTTCAAGGAAGTGACTTAGTAGTTATGAGGTTAATGGACAAGTGGAGAATTTTCTAACAAATAATCACACTGGAAAAAAAAAGTTATTTTTAAGTCAGTGTGAATTGCACTGACATTGAAGTGCAGGAGATTTAAAAACTTGAAATGTAGGTTTTAATGTGTTTAAACCACCACAATCTTAAGGAATATAAATGAAGAGAAAAAAAAGCACAGCAGAGGGAAATAATTACTATACTTGGATGTAAAACCCGAAATCAGATTGCTTGATGGAACGGTGATGCTTGATAGAATATTAACTAGGTAATTAAAAGTATAAGAGCCATTATTTCATTAAATAGTCACTAAAAGCAGCAGTGTTTGTGCTATTAAAGAATTGTCAAATATCTATGAGCAATGAATAAGGTTCCTATGGGAATTCATGTGGAAAAAAACTGGCCTTTAAGACACAGCTACAAAGGAAATAAACTAAATCATCGAAGTTTTGAAATTATGGGCACAGGGATAGAATTGGTAGGTTTGACATTTTTAAAGGAGTGGATTTTTCATTCTACTTTTGGAAGAGTTTAGCTTTTTACTTTTATACAATAAAACCCCATTTAAATATTTGGTATAAAGGGGTTTATAGAAAATTTGCCATTGCTGTAGTCCTTCAGAGGCCATAAGTATATCAGTTATAAAATTACATATTGTCTGTTTCTAGAAGCATTTGATAGTGAATGATGTTCTCATCAAAAGGAGAAGCTGCTATTCAATGATAGAAAATATAACAAGGGTGCCTTGAATCACTTTGAGGGGTTCCTGCTATCCTGGAGCAAAATAGGCTGAATGCTCACAGAAGGGAAGCAACTCTCTTGGTACAGGATTCTTTTTGTCTGCACATCATGGCCATTTTCAATCAAAGTATAAATGCCGCCTCCTCCTCTCAGGTTAGTATTTGAAAGTGCTAACGAATTTTTAACATGCTGACCTATCATCATTAAAACAAATATTTCTCTCTTGTCTAGGAGATGTTTCTGTAGATAAAGCATGTGTTGTTCAAGCTTGAGGACTAGAATGTGGATCCTAAATATCCATGTAAAGCCAGATGTGCTGGTATGCATATGTAATCACTGCTTTCCTACAGAGTGATAGGGGTATACAAAGAATTCCTAGAAGGTGGCTCAGCTAGCCCAGTGTTTGTAACAACAAGCAGCAAACACCTGTATCAAACAAAGTAGAAAGTGAGAACTAACATCCAAGGCTATCCTCAGACCTTCACTCACATGTCATGGTATGCACATACCGTGATGCACACATGCCCACACATGTGAATATGCACACACACACACACACACACACACACACACACACACACCTCACACAAAACAAACAAACAAACAAACAAAAAACCAGAGCAATATTCTTCCCCTCACCTCTGCTGTACCTACCTGGCCTTTATACATTGCTAACCTCTTAGAACTCTCTACAGTTAGCACCTGTATTTTCTTTTCTTCCCCTTGTTCTTGAGTCCACAATGAAAACTTTCCCAGACTCATGTCATCAATGCCCTTGAATTTGTTGTATGTAGTGGGCAGCAATCTTGGTTATGGCTTAGCTGAGCCACAGTTTGTAGTTTGTAATTGTAATTCCGGAGATGCCTTGTTCCATCGACTTCTAAAATGTCTCATGAGCCCACTTTTCTCACTACCATCTCACATTTCTTCTTCTAACTTCAGTTCTGACATTAGAGCCCCACAAAACTCATGCCTTGAGCTGTATTATACTCTATATCCTGACCCTCAAGACTTGTATGTTGAAATCTTGATCTCCAGTACACTGTTGGGAGGTAATAGAACATTAATGGGGTGAGGTGTAATGGAAGGAATTTAGGTCATTGGGGGTGTGGTCTTACCGGTGATATTTAGACTTTTACTCTTTGCTCTTCTTCTCCTTCTCCCTTACCATGGTCTGCCATATTCTTCCTGCCATGCTCGCTGCCTAACTACAGGCCCAGAGCAATGGAGTCTCTTACTGTGTCTTGAAACTTTTCTAACTTTTGGTGAAATTACACCTCTCCCCTTTTTTTAAGAATGGTCAACTATGTTATAGTATTGAAAAAAAAAAAAAAACAAAAAACAAACTGCTAATATGGGCTGCTTCTATCTACACACTCACCTAACTGCTTCATGCTTATATTTTCTGCACTGGTGTCTTCAGGACTTCTGTCTGTAGGCTGTAAGACTTACCCAAACACCATATAAACAGATCTAACTATCCATTTAAATATTCAGTGGATTTCCATTTGATCTGCTGGTCTTTCTCCAATTCTGGCTCAAGCAAAAAGCCTTAGGGACATTAGCAATTTTTTCACTGCCCTGTGTTAATAATCTATCAGCAAATGTAGATGTCTCTTGTGTCTTTCCTCTACCCAGCTCTCCATTTTTCTCACTTCCTTTCCCAAACTAACTTCCCAACCGGTTTCCTTGCCCTTACTTCCTTCACCCGTCATCCAGGCTGAGCCTGTTGAGATATGTCAGATCATGTCATCCTCAGTTTCCCTTTTTGTTAGACTTGCCATTGTCTGTACAGTCCCCACCAAGCTCTCAGTAGCCTGCATCTCCTTTCTTCTTCAGTTACTCTTATACAAATGACTGATGGATGATCTGCTGTTTAGATTTAAAATAAAGTGAAAAATTGTATCAATCCAGAAAGCATCATCATTTTTATTTGTTTATTAATGAGGCTTAGAATGAAGTTTGATTACATTCAAAGAAATCTCAACTGCATGGTTCAGACAAAAAAAAAAAAAAAAAAAAAAAAAAGCCTTTCTGTTTATTCTGAATCCATGCTGATTGGCCATGTTTCTGCAGTCAGTGGAGGTTGTTTATATTCTATAGGGTAGAGACCTTAGGCTTTACATGATGTTCCTTTAGTCCTAACATTCTGAGTGGTCGACATAGGCTACATCATAATTCTATCAAATGAGAAAAGAGAGGGTCTGCATATTCTCCTTAGAGGCACAGGGTAGAATTTGCTCGTTCATTTTGCCAGAGGTTAGCCATGTTGCTGCAAGGAAAAATAGACACTTTGGTATTTTTTCTATGTGGCCAGTGACCTAGGTAATAATTTTTCTTTTTCTTTTTCTTTCTTTTTTTTTTTTTTTTTGCTATGAAACAAGGGTTGGTTATGTTCTACCAATTTTTGGCCATATTTGTTATGTGTTAATGACATCTCTCTACTTCTTTATGTTTATTGGCTTACAATAATTTCTTTACCAAAAGTTCCTGCATATTTCAACTAACATGATAACTGTTTTATATAAACTTTCTTAATGACATGTTGATGTTCTTTGTTAGTGCCTATTCTTTCTCTTTACTTAGTGCTGTGACTAAGAAATCCAGACTTAGAATAGAGAAAGCAAAATGATTTTGTATAAATTGTCATATCCACAGGGCTAGTAAATGGTTGACTGACATGAGACTCTGGTCCAATATTTCCTGACTTCAAAGCTCTCATTCCAAATTCTCATCAACATTCTTAATAAATGATTGAACAAATTAGAGTATTTGAGACATATACTCTATGTCTTAGAACATAGAGTATTAGAGACATCTATCTTTTGTTCTATGTCTTAGAACAAAATGTATTAGAGACATCTGCCCATGTCTCTAATACAATGCCACAGATTGTATGAGCCAATGGCTTCATTTGATGCTTTGAGGTGAGTATTTTTCTTTCACATATAACTTATAAGCTATTTTAATTCATGGCTCTGAACATAGATAGACTATAGAAGTAAAAGATACCCCGAATATCATAATAGCTCCTGGTTGAGTCTCACGTTGACTTTAAAATGCCAATCACTCCCTTGAAGTGTAGAAGCCAGAAGCAACTACATACTCTGGGGACGCCATTTGCATAAATTGTTCTCATCTTTTGTTTGAAATTTTTGTTCTGAGGTTCAAACATTTGAAGAAAAGAGGGATTATCTCCTTCTTTTCTAAAGTAGCACTTGTCTCTGGCATTAGGATAAGTAAAAACAGATACTGGGGGCTGGAGAGATGGCTCAGCGGTTAAGAGCACCGTGTGCTCTTCCAGAGGACCCGGGTTCGATTCCCAGCACCCACATGGCAGCTGACAACTGTCTGTGGTTCCAGTTCCAGGCAAACACCAAGGCAAATAAATAAATAAAGTTTAAAAAAAAACAAAAATAAAACAAAACAAAACAAAACAAAAAAAACAGATACTGGATCAAAAAAATGGACTTCAATGGAAAAAATAAGTTACCTGTTTTCCTTCATATTTTCTTCCAGTCTTGTCCACCCTGACTCCTCTTTTAGGTAAGTATGAGATAATAGTAGTTTTATCTTTTTGGAGACAGACATTTAAACTCTAATTATCTAAGAGAATTAAAACACCAAGGAAGTCAATGGTGGATTACTCCTGTAGTTTGTATTCTTTTTTTAAACTTTCTCTTTAGTTATTCTTTGTGTCTTTCACATCATGCCTCTCAGTCCTACCGATGTTCTTCCCACCAATAAAACAAAATAAAATTTAAGAAAAAAAGGGGGGACAGAGACTCTCATCAGAGAAACTGCAGTGTGACACAGTGAGTCACACAGTGAGTCCCTTTATCTTTTTTACATGCAGGCCTTTATTGCAAAGAATTATTGGTCTGGTTCAAGGCCCCTGGTCTGTGCTACGCCATTGATGCTGGGCCCTCACTGAGACTCTTCCTGAACATCCCATTGTGGCCCCATGTTGAGGAGACCCTGCAGCCATGGGTCCACAGGATCACCCTCCACCTGTGCTCTAGCAGATCATAGATGGGATGGGTGTTGGGGTGGACCAGCATAAAATCCCAATTCTAGGTCTGAGTAGTTGCAGGGTTGGTCAGTCATCCAGTTCTCTCCTCTGTCTTTAGCACCAAAATGGACTCTTCAGCATTGGCCTGGTTAGATCCCCCCTTACAGTGATTAGCAAGAGGCAGGGCCAGTTCTCTTGACTTTCATGTCCTCAGGGTGGGTTCTTGTACACCAACACCTCAGGAGCAGCCCTATTGTATTGCCCAGGCAAGGGACCCTAGTGATTTAGCTAGGGTCCCTAGTGATTTAGCTAATGAGGGGCAGGGACCACTCTCCACTCCTGCTCTCATGGCCTCAGGACCAGCTCTTTCACCTGCCTCAGGGGTTGATGGGCAGGGTGTGGAGGTTTGGGGATGTGGGGTATAATTCTTGCAGATTACTTACCTGTCAAACAAGCGGAGTATTTTCATGTTCATTGAGAAAAACATGAATGGGTAGTATTTTAAAGTAAATGTGAATGATGAGAGAGCAGATATTTTAGTACTTCATATGTTGTGGGAGCTTAACGTAGACATAGTTTTACTATAATCTAGTACTTTTAAAAAAATGCGTTCTAGTATTCTGTACTCCTGATCTCAAAAATAAAAATTTCTTTGATTCAAAGTATAATGTGGGAGCCTTTGAGATGACTCAGATTGACTTAAAACTCTTGGGTTTTTAACTTTCCTAATGCTGCGACCCTTTAACATAGTTCCTCATGTGGTGACCCTCAACCATAAAATCATATTTATTGCTACATCATAATTGTAAATTTCTGCTGTTTTAAATCATAATATAAATATCTGTGTTTTCCAATGGTCTTGGGTGACCACTACGAAAGAGTCATTCTACCCCTCCCAAGGAGGTTCCAATCCACAGGCTGAGAACTGTCCAGGAGGATAACATATAGAGTTGATGACAACACAACCTACAGTCTTTGCAGCAGACTCAGAAAACAATCCTCAAAGAAATTGAAAACACTAGATCCTTCCTGTGGCCAGGTAAATCTCAAAGAAAGCATCTTCCTGCCTCCCTGATGAGTACCTTCCCATCCTCCCCCAGCATACTGCTTCAGGTGTACTTGGAAGGCCAGTATCACCATTCACTTTGAGTCCTACCCACTGCATGTTTTATTCTCTGTAGAAGAAGCTCACTGTTTTGCCTCTTTTTCTCAATCAAACCATTTTTTTGACTACTTTATTATAGATTTCTATAATGAGTATCAGATCAATTTAATTTATATTTTAGAATCACCACAATTAATGACATACATTTGAAGAGTATCTCACTATCAATACCCTTGTGATTGTTGAGAAATTAAAATAGGTTTTTAAAAATGCATTGTGTTAAAAAACATATAACATATGGTATATCTTCTTAAAGTATGGATTCTATAGTATAGTACAGCTCACTACAAGAGTGCTGTACACAGGATGTCTCTAAAGCTTTTTCATCTTGAATTTCAGAAACTCCCAGTAAATAGCAACTCACATGCCTTTCTCCCAAAGGCCTGGAAACTACCCCTCTATTTTCTACTTCTGAGAACATGAGTATGTTAGATACTGAACTATATTCACAATAACCAAGAGATGGAAACATTCTAAGTGTTCCCAGATGACGAATGAACAGACAAACTGTAACATATGTATGCAGTGCAATTTCATTCCGACTTTAAAAGAAGACGTTTAACATTTGCTGCTGCACTGATGAATCACAAGAGCATTATATGTAGTGAAATGAGGTCAGTTACAGAAATATACAGACATCCTAACTCTACTAATATAAAGTAGATATTTTTCTGAGCATAGGGAAACAGGCTCTGTTGCATAAGACATTTTCCATTTCTTCCTTATGACCTCGATTCATTTTTCCTTCCATTGGCAATTTGCTGGAATCTCTAAGTGGACAAGGATTTATTTCATAATAATGTATATTTCCTATATGGAGAGAGAAACCAGCTTGGTTAATATTATCACATTGGTAATGATCTCTTGAGATATTCATTTTATATTGTGTTTTATGTGATATTTATATTGTATGGACATTATTACTGTCATTTTATATTTCACATGCTTTAGTTTCTGTTAATTCACAATTGAGAGGTGGAAGAATTTAAATTTGTTCTTAATATTTTTCTTCTGAAGCCCTTTGCTTTTAGCCCCTGTCACCTTCAGTGGTAATAAGGTCATGGGAGGAATTGGGGTTTGAAATTGCTTTGACATAGTTCATTTAGTATATACATTACTAAGAACTGATTTCCATAGCAGAAAATGTATTTTTTTTCTGAAAAACTAGAATCTCAAGTTTCTTAAGTTTATACTCAGTCTCAGGCTTTGTGCTGCATGGTGCTCTCAGACCTGTATGTGTGTTCATGGCGAGCTCAGGAGTGTGAGTTTTCAGAATGTGACTGCTTGTCATTGTGCAACCCTCCATACATTCTTGTTTTCTTCAGCTCTCGCACACAGTGTTGGCTGTTTGTCTTGTGTGTAGCATCTTGGCCACTGTCTATCTCAACAGCCATCAATTACCAAGATGTCATGGTCTTAGATTTCCTGCTCATCACAGGTGTATGCTCAGTAGCATTCCCTGTCTCTTTGCCATGGCAACACAGAATCAATGTTCACTGCATCCTGTGGAAAACAATGATCAAGAATTACTAAGTGATTGTCTGGCCTAAAATAGAGAAGGGCGTGATAGTATACCAGGTCAATTTTTCTATACTGGACTTCATTACTCATTCAGTCATTCAAGTAGAGCTTTTATGCTCCTGCTATTTCCCCTAAAATCTTTGTAACAGTCCCATTAAATCTGATTTTTAATCTTAAAAAGAAAACTTTTACAAGGAATATAACATCGTGTTAAATGCAGCATCTACTGCTTTGGTGACACTTTTTAGTGTTACAGTACCAGAAAATAGTACTACCAATATCTAAAGAAGTATGAATTTCAGCAGAATAATAAACCACAGAAGCATGTAGCATGTCAAAGAGTGTGTGTAGTACTTACAAGTCTCATCCTACCCACAAGAATCTCCTTCAGCAGAGACTTGTTTTAACCATGGAGAGAGGCTACCGGGTTTCACACAGTTTATTCATGTGCTCTATAGAACTCAACAGAAGTGAGACACATGGTTGCTCAACCCCCAAATCTGTCACATCTTTTTCAGAAGGTGGTTCTGATGTTAGAGGAATTTCTGGGAAATTTTTGTCTGCTGTTTTTTGTAGCTATGATAGAAGTAAGTAGACATTATCTCTGCTGTATTCAAACCATATTTTCTAGAACAGAAAAAGTTGAAGTTTGCTTTCAACTTAAGAAAAATACTATTATCTTCCATTCTAACAAACTGCTAAATTCATTTCCATTGTTGCAATCACTTCAGGGTAGTGAGTAATAAATTCAAGAATGTTCTTTTGAAGGAACTGAGAGATCTTCCCATGTAATGGTGCTGGGTGCTTTGTTTATCTATGACGGAAAAGAATGGATGCAACACTAAGAATAAATAATGTCTGTTACAAAGACAAGTATTCCTACTTAGAATCTACCACAAAATCCATGGTAACTTTTAGCAAGTACTTGATGTTAATTATTATTAAGCAAAAGGATAATCTAGAGCATGAAGTAAGAAGTACATTAGGAAAGCTAGGGAGATGATTCTATTTGTAAATTGCTTACTATGCAAGCATGAGGACCTGGGTTCAGATTCTCAGCATCTATATAAAATCAAGGTACATCATCTTGCTCTGCAGATCCATTTGCAGAGATAGGGAGATTTCAAAAGTTTGGTAGCCAGTTAGTCTAGGTCTAGCTTCAGTGAGAGAGCTTGTATCAAAACTAACGTAGAAACTGTGAGGAAACCATACAACATTAACTTCATACCTTTATATACATGTGTACTTACACACACACACACACACACACACACACACACACACACACACACACACGCACTCATACCAACACAGACATGCACTCATACAAGCACATATGCTACACACATGTAAAATAATAAAGTAAGGCGTGGAAAAGAGTAGCTAGTGACAGAGTACACAAGGAATTTTTCAAGTGATGATGGTAAGGAAAGAACTCAGAAAGACCAAGTTGCATAGATAGAAGTCTATAGATTGACCATAATAAAACCTCAACTCATTATAATTTTTCTAGATTACATTATTCCAACACTGCTTTCTTTTCTCTTATCTTACCATTCAAGCTCCAAGATATCAAAATTTCCTTTGTTATTTTCTTTGTTTTAAAAGACTTCAATATTAGTGACCTTCACTGAACTGAAACAGTAGTGACAGAAACATTTCAAGCTCCCTCTTGGCAATTCCTAACAGGCGTTGACATATACATCCAAGTTCACACTCACTACACTTATATCCGGTCCTGACTTTACCCTCTAATGCTTGGGAGTATATTCCTGTGTGGGTTACAGAGCTCTCAAATACATTCTCTGGATCTTTCTTACCTTGCTATCTATTACATGCAGTATTTCATACTCCAAGTTGCATACATGTAAGATGAATCCATCTGGCTGTGAGTTCATGTGTTTTTCTGTTATTGGAAGTGCTTTTATTATTGTTAAAGTTACTAGAAGCTTAGATTTCATTTGAAGAGAATGCTAATTTGGTGTGTTTCTTTCTTCTGACCCATTTTCTCTTTCTGTCTTCTTGCCTCCCTTCTCCTCTCCCTACCCTCCTTTTTCCCACCACTGGGAAGAAGGGAGAAATTTGGATTCTGGAGCTCTTTGGAATAAGAACATAGAGAGAATGAGTAGCTGTGGACTTGGGACAAAGGAGGCCTTTTCCCTAGACCTGGTGAAAGACCCTGTTTAGTTCGAGAATTCTGACCACAGCTGTGAAACAACTTCCTGGTGGTTCTTTCTGGAACCTTGAGACCCCATGAAATGGAGGGTATGGATTAAAGATGTCATATATGCACTTTTATGGTCCACATTTGGATCCAAGAGAAGTTAAAGTATAAGCTAAGTCTGACAATATTATTTGTTTGGGAAAATTATTTCTTCTGTAATTTAACTACCCTGATTTCAGTGCATGAACAGTTGGAACTGAATTGCTTTGAAGCAGATCTCAGGCCATTTTCTGAAGCATATTCCAGCCCAGGCAGTAGCTAGTATCAAGACTAAAATCTGAGCAAAGGTGAGATGGTCATTTAGTAGAACATAACAGGACACATGAGTAGGCATTGAAACCTGAGAGACAGATGTCAAGCTCATATTGATTCTCAGGGTGGAGAGGTCAAGTTTGAAAGCTAGAAGAAAGTATGAAACATGACTGGGGTAAAGATAGAGTGAGCTGCAACTAAATGCCAAAGATGTAGGGTTATCAGTGTTCACAGGGTCACATCCCTGGCAACTGCACAAACCAACACAACTCAGGCCAGGCAAGGCCCCTCCCGTGGAACAGGGACAGACTTCTTTCTCTCTGTCTGAAGTGGCTGTTCCTCTTCCCTGGGATCACATTGTTTCAGTGTTTCTCTTGAGTAAATTAGATAGAGTTGATTGCTTTCTTTCCACTTCATGGCCTTTGCTTGTGCAGGTCTCTTCTTGTTCTGTGCGGAGCTCTTTATGATGCCCATTAGCACACTACATGTGAACGATGTACAGAGTTCCTGTAGATCATTCCTTGGGATGCCTGTCTCTCCCTGGCTTTCACCTGGCAATGGTGTGGATGGGCAAAGGAGGATAAGAACATGCCTGGGGCCAGAGCATGTGGTTTTATAGGCACCATTAGTAGTGTTTGAAGAAATGAAGCCCCCACATTCAAAAGTCATTTTAAAGATAGAATGTGAGCTGGTTTTTGTACATGCTGTATGTACCAATTACTGCTAAGTATTTTGCACTTACTCAGTAATTCAGCTCTGAAAGCTTTTCAAGATATGTTGTAGGCAATTTTACAAAAGAAATTGAAGCACAAAGAAGTTACACAACTTGCTCAAAATGATGGTATTAGTTTCCTTTCTAGTCACTGTGACAAATTGCCTCACAAGAAGGCACTTAAGGGAGGAAAAGTTGTTTCCAGCTCATAGATAAAGGGGATACAGTCCAACATGGTGGTGGTGGTGGTGGCTGTGTTGGTGGAGGAGGAGGAGGAAGAGGAGGAGGATGAGGGGAGGAGGAGGAAGAGGACGAGGAGGGCTAGAGATTGGAGTGAATGCAGCTGATTACAGCTAAGGGAATCAGGAAGCAGAGAGGTTCTATAAGGGATGGCCTTACTTTTCTTACCTTCTAAGAGTTTTACAACCTCTAAAATAGTGCCATTCACTGAAACTAAGAGTTTAAACAAGCCTGGATGGAGGGGGTTCTCTTTCAAGCTGCAATAGTGATGTAGTTGGTAAGTACACACGCTGGGTTTAAAGGTCCAAACTCAAAAGCAGGGGAGATTTCACCAGTATCTATTCTCATGTATGTAACCTAATCTGTTTCTCATATTTACTACCAGAAGTACAATGCAAATACCTTTTCCTGAGAATGAAAGACAAGATATGAGAATGAGATAAGCAACGGAAATATTTTAGGAAATATTTTTAGTAATTCAGGCAAAACATTATTTTTGCCAGAAATCTAATTTTTTTGTATTTATGACTTACTTTAAAAAAAATAGAGTTGAAACAGTGTTTTATAAGGCTCATAGAAGTCATAGGCCCTGTGAAACAACCTACTACTATTTTTCTACTAATTGAATTCAATATTAAACTGACATTTAGTTATTTTTTATACCATTAGATTAGTGCATCTTTCAACCCTCATCAGAGAAGCTTCTATTTGCAGTAGACAATGATTAATGCAGAGACCTACAACTGGCCAAGATATATATAGATCATAGTTAACTGTGAAATGCTCAGCCCTAACAGAACATGTATAACAAGCCAGTTCTCCCAAGGCTAGGGGGTTGCTGCAGAGAAGGGGGCATAAAGAGTGTAAGACCCATGGACAGTGAATGAATACAAGGAAGCAGTAAGGGGGCACTTCACATAGGAACTCGGAGGTTATGTCTGAATCACAAGCCCTATGCAAGTTCAAGCCAGACCAAATAACAGCATGAGAGGCAGACATGAAGTCTCACCCCTGGCCAAGAAATTGCTGACAACTCAAAGCTTCTGGTAGAGAAATAACCAGTTTTTTTTTTTTTTTGACAGTGTTACCATTTGCAGGTAAACCATGCCCTAATGGAATACCATGCATTCATGAATATATAAGTAACAAATTGGACTTGACAGGTATTAAATAAAAGACAGAAAGCTGAGTGTGTAGGGAACGTGGGTGGATCTGGGATGAGTTGGTGAACGTGATCAAAACTCTTTGTACAAAATTCTCAAAGAACCAATAAAAACACTTATGAAAAATTTAAATTGAAGTATTATTGTAGAAAAGATTTATTTTATTTAAAATGGTTAATTCCTGATAAAAAGTATGGTAACAGATTTTTTTTTAATTTGTTTGCCTCATGATATAGAATATAGATCACTTTTTAAGTCAATGATACAGCAACACTTATAAAATTCTCTGGTTACCAAAAATATCTAGACTAGTTAAAATATTCTAAAATTGATGCTAAAAACAGTATATGTCAAATGGCTATTTAATCAATTAATTGCTTGATAATTTAAAACTTTGTGTGCACATGCTTTAAGAAAATATCAATTATTTGGCCATTTTTGATGCTATTTACTGAAATTATTTTTCTAGGAGTTATTCCAGAATGTCTATCAGGCCATGAAAAATTCATGTTAGCTTGTATCCTTAATTTTCTTTCATCTATTTTAATCAAGTGTCATAGAGAAGGTTTAATTTCTTTTCTCCATCATCACTATTCTGACCAACACGATACCTCTACATTAGCTTTCTTCTGTAGAGCCCATGTGGCAGCCAGCCAGTTGAAATGGGCCATAGATGTCATAGAAGTCATAGGTCTTGGAAAACAACCTACTACTATTTTTTTCTACTAATTGAACTCAGTTTTAAATACCATATCAATCTCAATACTATCTTTTATCTCACACTTCCTTTTTCTACCACCCAAAAGGAAGGAGAATATCAGTGTGCCCTCTTGCTGACAAGAACATATACACTCAGAAAGAAAAATTATTTGAAAACTTATAATGGAGGTTTCAAGTCATATTTCTTTAGCAGAATGATCTATAATTTATATCCAAAGAAGGCCATGTACTGTAATTCTTTTTTTCTTGTTTTCGTTAGACTTTTTTTTAAGTTCAGAAACCTGTTGTGTGTGAATATGTGTGTGTGAGAGAGAGACAGAGACAGAGATAGAGAGACACAGACAGAGATTTGGATACTAGAACAAAATCATGCAAACCTTTCAGCTTATTGTTGATAAAGTCTTGAATTTACTATGTTCTTTTATATATTCATTTAATCATTTTCAGCTGGTACTTAGAAAATACCATGTTATATCTTTTTTCATGTGCTCCCTTCATGTTCATAGATCATAATCATTAGCATAAAGCCACTTGGTATTTGAAAGTTGCATTTCCCATGCAAATCAAAACAACTTTGAGATACCACCTAACACCTGTTAGATTGGCTAAGATAAAAGGCACAGATGACAGCCTATGTTGGAGAGGATGTGGATCAAGGGGAACACTCCTCCATTGTTGGTGGGAGTGTAAGCTTGTTCAGCCACTTTGGAATGCAATATGGCGGTTTCTCAGAAAAC
>PVIH01015001.1:0-26138 GCA_004025045.1 Sigmodon hispidus
CCCACCCACCCACCCTCACACCCACCCACCCACCCATCATTATTTACTCACCATCTGTCTCTCCTTCTGCCCATCTACACATCCATCAGTTCACTCATATATCCATCACCCCACCTCTCATATGCCTCAGGGCTTATGCAGGAACATTTGTGAGTTCTGGGTGTACAGTGGCCCTTTCCATCATGGTGAAGTGGGCTGATGCTGATGTTTGGTCCCAAAGTGACTTGTTTTTATTTTGTGGCATTGTACTGACGGTATCTTCTCCCATTAAACCTAAGAACAAGGGAAACACAGACGCTGCAGGGAAGGAGGCTGGGTATAGCTACAGTCACAACCCATAAGTGTGTGTCTGTGTGTGTGTGTGTGTGTGTGTGTGTGTGTGCCTGAAGAGGTTTGCTTCACCCAGAGTCCCAAGGGACTCTAACAAAGCACCAAACACTGAAGGAGACACAGTGATTATCTAACCCTCTCCTCCAAAGCCCTTGAGTCACCCCCTACTCCAGAAAGGGAAAAGCCTTCCTGTGATGATCTGGGACAATATGCACCATTAGCATCTAATTCAGGATCAAAGGAGGCAGAAGGCGGAGTCTAGACTTGTTGAAAACATGGGCAGGGGCGGACAGTGGCAGCCAGTACAGGTAGGCCATTAGACCTCATTGTAAAGGACTCCTAATTAGGTGATTCAGTTCTGAGATAAAGGGTTATTTTTAAGCACAAATAGCTTTTTCTGTAATAGATGTTCCTTCTCTCAGGCACAGATCCAGAGGACAAGGAAAATGTCCCAGTGACCCAGACAGCATGGAACTCTGTGTGCTCAGGGAGGCTGGGCAGCACCCGGGCTCCTAGGCTAGTCACCTACCTACATGGGCGACTTGTGGGTAAAGCAAAGAGTTGATGTCTCAGAACCTGACCTCAGTATGTTGTAAACAGCACCTAGAGACCTGTACAAGAAAATGTCAGTGTTAGCCTCTAAAGCCACACCCTCCTCTGAGGTCTGATGTCAAGCCCCATTCTTGCTTCTGAATCCCTCTCTCCTTTGCTTCTCCTGGGAGCTCCCTTCTCTTTCTCTTCTTTCCTTTTCTTCCTTTTCCTTTTCTCTTTCTTCTTCCCATTCTGCTACTATCTGTTAATCATAACCATAGCCCTCTGACAATAAAGCTCTTTTCAGCATAGAAACAGCTTTAAACATCTCCTGCTATCTGCAGCTGCCTTCTGCAGCATTCACATGTACATCCATAAATATCGGCCACCCAGATAACTGGCTAAATCCAAACCACGTCAAAATCCACACAAAATACTAACAGTCAGTTGGAAAGATGGTAGGGATTGATTAGCAATGTCTGCCATGAGCACAAAAAGGGGATTGTGGTACATATGACGTATCAGCCATGATGATCCATAATGACTTGCTGAAGGGATTGATTAGCCATATCTTCCATGGAAAAGGTAGAGCCCTGGTAAGTGTGCCAGTCCAGACAGATGGGAGTGTGGTACAAGACAGTATAGAGTATAAACTCAAATGCTGGTGCTTCCTTTCAATGTTGAGACAACATACTCTGACCAAAAACAATTTGGGGGAAGAAAGATTTTTTTTATCTAACACTTTCAAGTCACAATCTTTCACTGAGGGAAGTCAAGGGCAGGTGCTCAATCAAGGACCTGAAGCAGAAACCATGGAGGGATGCTTCTTGTTACCTTGCTCACTTGCTTATGCTCAGCTAGCTTTCTTATACGGCCACCTGCCCAGGAAATGGTGCCTCCCACAGTGGGCTGAGTTCTCCACCCATCAATCAAGAATCAAAATAATTCCCAGAGCCATGCCCACAGGCCAATGTGATCTGGGCTATTCCTTCATGGGGGTTCTCCCCTCAGCTGGCTCCAGTCCGTGTCCAGATGACAGTGAGAATTCACCAGACACTGTCCTAGTTTGCTTTTCTATATCTGTGATAAGACATGAAGGAAGCCAGTTGGAGGGAGGAAAGAGTTTCCGTGGCTCATGGGTTACAGTCCATCATCAAGGGACACTAGGGTGGAACCTGGAGGTGGGAATGGAAGGGAGACCATAGGAAAACCGCTGCTTACTGCCGTGTTCCCCATGGTTTGCTCAATCTCCTCTCACAACCCAGACCACCTTCCTAGGGGTGACAGAGAGGGCAGTGGACTGGGTCCGTAACATCAATCATTAACCAAGGATCTGGCCCCATAGACTTGCCTCCAGGCCAGTCTGATGAAGGCAGTTCCCCAAGTGAGCCTCCTTCTTCCCAGGTGACTACAGCTTGTATCAAGTCATGGAAGAAACAAACAAACAAAAACCTAAAACTAGAACAAAAAACAAGCTTATTTCTGCCAGTTCATCATCTCTGTGACTGACCAGACACTGCATCTCTTGGTGCCCCTTCCTTCCAGAATCCTCCCTCCTTCCTCTCCATCCACATTATTCTTGTCCATGCAGTGTCACCCTGCAGCAGGCACCTGTGAGGATGAGCTGACTGTTGGAGCCTTTGACATGGTGGACGTGGTGTGTCTGCATGCAGGCTAAGGGCAGTACTCACGTAAGTAATAACAGTTCTCTCTCTCTCTCTCTCTCTCTCTCTCTCTCTCTCTCTCTCTCTCTCTCTCTCTCTCTGTGTATGTGTGTGTGTATACATATACTCATGCAGGCATGTGTACATGTGCATGCGTGGATGCAGATGTGTGTGCACAGATGGGCATATGTGCAGACTCCAGATGTCCATAGATGTCTTCCTCAGTCACACTTCATCTTATGTTTTTGTGGCAGTATCTCTCACTGAGCCTAGAGCTCATCAGTTGGGCTAGACTGGCTGGCCAGCCATGCAGGATTCTGTTGTTTCCACCATTAGCCACACATGTCAGGAAAGGAAACTGAGGCACAGGGAGGCTCCATTCATAACTAGAGGTCACTTGGGTAGCTGCATGGAAGACAAGATTTGCATTCATACCTGCCTGGTTTTTGGACATCCCTTGTACAGAGCCTGTGGGTAGTGTGGTGTTGTTTCTAAAGAAAAGACATTCCTGAGCTGTAACCAAGAGACATTGATGGACTTGGCAACACAGCTTCTGTTGGAGACTCATGAGGGTGAGAGCCTGTGTCATCTAACCACACGCCCACTGTGCAGAACTGTCCTGGGAGACCTTGGTGCAGTGCAATGCCAAGGGGAGGTTTCAAATTGCATGCACAGAATCTGATCCCTGGGGTTACCCTTGGCAAACAGAAGTTGGAAATCTTAGTAAGGCAAGTTAGTGTGGGTGTGGCTGCACGCCATGTTGCAGCCATGCGCCCGCCTGCAGAGGCACTCTGAGGAGGCCAGGCATGCCACACCTCTCTTCATAGTCATCCTTTAAAGAGCCCCAACCACCAACCCTGTGGCAGGCACCCTCCTTCTATTTCTCTGCCCCCTCTTTCCTCTCTCTCTTTCTCTCTCTCTTCCCCTCCCCCATCTGTTCCTTCAATAAACTCAACATGGCTGCTTGGCAGTGTGCTAACAGGTTTTACCCTTCCACGTGCATAATACTAACAGCACAGCCTCCTGTGGCAGGAGAGGATTCTCTGCAGATTCATCCTGCTCCTTTTTAATTAAAAGCTATTATATATTTATTTATTTTTCAGTAAGGACAGGCGCACAGCTGCAGGGCATGAAGGTCTGGATGTACTCCCCTGCTAGTATCTGGGACTTGGCAAGATGAGGAATGTCCCCCTACTCAGGGTGACAGCCCATTGTGGGGAAAGAGAGGATATGCTAATGAGGGAATATGTGGTAAGTGCTGTGAGGAGTGTTCAGCCCACAAATCTTCAGCTCAACCTCTCCTGGTCTTGAGGACACACAAGAGTGGAGCCTGTGTCCCATCCCAACCTCTCTGAGTCTTGGGGACACACAGGAACGTGTCCCATCCCAACCTCTCTGAGTCTTGGGGACACACAGGAGCAGAGCCTGTGTCCCATCCCAACCTCTCCGAGTCTTGGGGACACACAGGAGCGGAGCCTGTGGCCCACAGTTCTGCATTTCTCAGAAGAGCTGCACTTCCAGATCCTGGAGAGAATTAACGATACTTCCGTTCCTCACCCCAGTCTCCACCACTCTCCTGCCCTCTGTTTGGAATTTCACCTCTTTTGGCCTCTAGAGGGTTTAGATTTAAGACCCCCAGAGAGTAGAGTGTAAAGGAAAATGTGAATTAGCAATTAGTACAGTCATTGCGAAAACAAGATGGATTTCCCTAAGCAACTAAATCTAGAGAGACCTAGCAGTCTCAGGACACAGTTGGAAGAGGCAAGACAGGCACTCCATGGTTATCAGAACACCATGCTCGAGGGCTGCAGTGCATCAGCCTGTGTGATAGACAGGGGGGGACAGTGCAGAGGCCCCTCGCTCTTGGGTTCTTGCTGAGGCCATTTCAGGTTTGACTAAGACTTGATCTTCTTGATGGAGAATCCCATGGAAACTTACTCTTGTGGATGCCCAGCTCACTCAGCTTCTGTTAACCAACTTGCTTGTGAATACCTCCCCTTGCTGCTGAGCAAGATACCAGGATGTGGCTTTTGTCTTAAAAAAAACCCCATACCCTAAACATTCAGGGCTATACTTAGGTCCTGAATACCTTAGCGTAATCCCACCCAGCCAGAATAAAGACTTTCAACCATCTATATAAACTGTGTCTAAGTGATCATCTCCGACAGGTCTCCATATCACTTCTCTCTCCCTCTCTCCCTTCTGTGTGTGTGTGTCCGTGTGTGTGTGTGTGTGTGTGTGTGTGTGTGTGTGTGTGTGTGTGTTCTCTTATGTCGATATATATGTACCTGTTAGGTTCTCCAGATAGATGATAGATGTAGATGGATTATACACAGACTCTAACACATTCTCAGATGATGGATGGATGACAGCTACAATCAGTATACTCCAGTATACAATACCTAATAGATCAGTGATTGACACAGGGCAGTGAGTGACAGAGTATAACATAGTGGCAGATGACAGAGAGCTAGTATCAGTTGATGGATAGAATCTAATCTGTGTGCTGATAAATACAAAGATTAAGCTTTAAGGAAATAATAAGAATAATAGGCCCATCCTGAGGCTATCTAGGTGGCTCAGAGGGTCGGAGACCTTTCAGCTAACACTCAGGATGACCTGAGTTTGATCCCAGGACCCACATGGAGGAAGAAGGAAACTAAGTTGTCCTCTGATCTTTATCTTCACACAGGTGCTGTAGAACACACACTCACACACATCCCCACAATCACACAGAGTACAGGCACACTAATTAATAAATAACATGAAAGAAATAAGCCCATCTTCATAAAACCTGAGGAGTTTGGGTACAATCAAATGATCCACGAGGATCTGGCTGCAGCCACTATTGCCTAACTGCTGCCCGACTTGTTCCTGGGTCTGCTCAGGCTGATTGCCAGTGGGCTTCCTTACTCTTGTCCATGAGACCCTTTCCCTTGGAGCTGTGCCTGATGCAGACAGGCTTCTTCACAAACTCTTGTTGGAATCTGCTTTGATTGCCCTTCTGTGCCCCCAGTCTTCTGGTTCCATGCAAACCAATCCTTTGAAGACAGCATTGACTTGCTGTACTTAGTAAAGCTTGGGGCAGGTGTGAGGTCAGGCTGCAAGGTAAGGTGTGTTTCAGCCCCAGCACTAGATCTGCACTCAGCACTGGAGCCTCTGGCAGAAACCCAGCACGCCAGATGGCAATGAGCATCAGAGGCTGTGCCCTCCTCGTAAGCCAGATGGGGAAACTGAGGCTCAAAGGAAGAAAAACCTTCCTCAGCATTCTCTCTCTTCATTCCCTCAGACCATTCATATTTCCAGCATTTCCCTGAAGAATTTTTAGGTGCTTATAACAGCATCTAGCAATTGCACCCATCTGTAGCCATACTTTTCTCAGCCCTGCATCTAAAGAAAGAATCTCATGAAGCAGGCACAAAAGTCTGGGTCCTGAGCCACTGAAACCCCAAACCCTGTCTCTATCTGCTTGTGCTGTGTTAACCAGCCTCTCTGTCATTCAGTCGCCTGGGTTCTAAAGTGTTAGAACTGTGTGAAGCCTAACATGCAAAAAACACCATGTTGTTAACACCATCATTTTCTCAGAGGCCTCCTCTTGAGACCCCAAATGTTTTCTCATAGGGCTTCTCTCCAGTCTCCATCAGCACCACTGGGATGATCATACATTCAGTCTTATGCCCCATGTTGGGTGCCAAATATTGCAGAATTATTCACTGGCAATTGATTATATAAAGGATTAATATTTATTAAGGGGTTATATAAACACTCACTGATACAAATTGAACCTTAAGGCAATTCTTGGAGAGTTGACTGTCCTATGTAGTGATGGTGCCAATCCTCTCCCTAAGAATGCAGGAACAAACAGAAAACAAGGGTAGCATGCCACCAGGTCCTCAGTGGGGGCTGGCCTGAGACCCCAAAGCTATGCCTCTAGGACTCCCTCAATAATGCCTGAATCTCATCACACAGATCTGTAGCCCAGGATTCCGGGCAGTGAGCTGCACACAGACAGACCACTGTCTTCACTTTATCCAGAAGGAGAATAGAGTATGAGCAGAGGACTCAGCTTTATTCACAGTAGATCTGCCCTGGGGGTTGCTCTGCTCCAGGTGGTTTTACAAACAGTAACTCATATAACTTTCCTGGCACCACCATTTTCTTTGTCCCCACTTGGCAGGCGAGAAACGGGAGCACAGTGAGAATTAACAAAGGGCCAGTGTCACTCAGGGACCAGTCAGTGGCCCAACTACCCCAGAGCTCAACCTCAGTGTGTGGCGGCTTGAGCCACTCCATACCCACTGTGGGGACCAAATTCTCTGTGTTCACAAACCTTCCTCCTCCCTCCAGTAAAGTCTTACTATGTAGCCTAGGCTGGCTTTGATCTGGGGACTTTCTTGCTCCAGCCTCCTCAGACTGGGATGGTAGAAATGTGCCACCTCTCCTGACTTCAAGTCACTCAACTTGAGCTGTGAAATGTGATTGTTCTGGAGAAAATATGGGAAAGAGGCTGGGGCAAATCTGCCTGGTTGCTTAGATACTAGTAGATTATAGAAAAACTCCTTTATTACCTGCAGGAACCATATGGGTCTTCTTGCCATGGAAACAAAGGCTGCTCCTGTGTCCTCCATTTACAGGACCCCAAGACTGTGGAGGGGAAGCTGCAAGGTTTCCTGGAGGTTCACAGCAGGACTAAGTCCCCTGACTTGCTCTCTTGGCACCCAGAATTATTCCTTCATCCATTGCATCATGTACCCATTCAACAAATCCTGATGAAGTTCAGGTCCTCGTATGGACAATAGGGCATCACTTCAAAAATGGAGGGGCCCCAGGATCTCTGGAAGCTTAAGGGGACCTAGGCTGAGTTAAGAGGCTCTGAAAGATTCCTCCAAGGAATGATGGACAGAGGAAACTAACACAAGGTCAGGTGGAGGGGAGCAAAGTTTTCCTCTCCTCCCCAACCTCCCTTGGAGGTCTCCAGGCTTAGACTGCATTTCCCATAAGGCTTCAGAGCCCTTGGTCTCCTTCCTTGTCCTGCCAAATGGGGTCTACCAAAGCCTGTGGCCTCTGTGGACAGAGAGGCCCGGGTTCAAATCCCAGCTCACCACTACCAGGCTCTAACTCTTTAAATTCTTATGTTCTTATCTGTCACACACACAAAGACATTGTCCCTGCTGTACAGAATGACAGAAGTTATGCTGCTCAGCTGGTCAGAACTGGAGGACCACATTACAAATCAGGTCTCCATGGCAACCCTGAAGAAAGGCCACACTTTCAGCAGGCAGATAAGAGGTCACCGGTGTGAGGTGAGGGACTGAACCCTATCAGTCCTACCATGGGAAAGTTTCCCTGTCCATCCGTAGGCACCTCTATGTGCAATTAGTACCCCCATTTCACAGATAAGGATCTCAAGGCCTTGAGAAGACACATGGCCTGGGACCACCAGCACAGCTCTCTCTGCCAGATTCTTGTAGGCCAGAGGCCAGGTCTCTAACAAGATGGTAAATGCCTTTAGCTTTGGGATCTGTTCTGTGTCAGTCCATCCTTGTGGTACAGAAGCAGAGAATGGAACTGAGTGGGAGTCAAGTCCCAGAGCTGATGCTTTAGAGTCCCAGTAGCCAGGTTTGGCCACTAACTCATCCTAAGAGGCCAGTGGAGGTGAAATCGTAGATCTGTCCTGTCTGTCTGTCTGTCTGTACATTTATGTGTCTTTCAGGACACCTGTCTCTCAGAGGGTTAAAACAGTCTTAGGGTTCCACAGCAGAGGTCACAAGTCAGCTGTCAACCTTAGCCAGGGTGGGCAGGATCCTGTTGGTGGTAAGATGGGCCGACCTCTGTGAGGTCACTTTAACTCCGTCACAAGGTGTTTATTCCTTGTGACTGTCGTTCCTGGAGACTGATGTGACTGCAGAGTGACTGAGTGAGAGGCATCTGCAGTGGGACAGGGACAGACCTCTCCTTGTTATTTGTTCCAAGGAAGCCTGGCCAGGCCCGGGGAGGAGGGAGCTTTGAGAAAACACACCTGAGTTTGTGTTCTGCGGTGCTCAGGGTTCCTGCTTGCTTTATCACCCTGTCTGTATGAATGCTGCCCCTTGCTCACTTACCCACTGGGTACCAGACAGCAGGTGAGTGATGTTTTCCGGACGTGTCCTGGCGTGAGCTCTTCCTTCATGTTTCCATTCTCTTCTCACCACTTATGAAACGAGGGCCAGGCCAGAGGTTCCAGCTACGTCAACCTGTGTCGGAAGCTCTGTTATTGTGGCTCAGCCTCCCCCAAGACTCAGTCTCCTCTTCAGTCCCTGGCCTTTCATGTGGTTTCTCACACTTTCCTCACAGTACAAAATAAGGTCCTGGAATTCAAATGAAGTGCCTGATGCTTTTTCCTGCTGGAGAAAGTGCCAGAAAACAAAAGAGGAGGAAAAGCTCTGAGCCTAGTGCCAAGCCAGCTCCCAAGAAGTACGTGACAGACACCCTGTGGGTCCAGGGTCCCCTCACCCCCCACCTCACCCCTAGAACAACAGGAAGGGACCATGGGATGGCTCAGTGGGAAAAGGCACTGATCCCTAGCCTGAGGATCTGAGTTTGAGCCTGAGCCCCACAGGAGAGAACCAACTCCCACAGCCCTCCTCTGACCTCCACATGCAGCGCCCCACGCCCCGCATCCCTGTTCCGCACACAAATTCACAGGCAGCGCCCCACACCCCGCATCCCTGTTCCACACACAAATTCACAGGCGGCGCCCCACGCCCCGAATCCCTGTTCCACACACAAATTCACAGGCGGCGCCCCATGCCCCGCATCCCTGTTCGGCACACAAATTAAAATGCAATTAAAAATAGAGTTTAGACTCAATCTTTTTGAAGATAAACAAACAAGGAAGTGGTTGAATAAGTCACTTCCTGTGAATGATGATGCCCATTACTCTGAAAAATAACTGCATCCAGTAGAGCTGAACACAAGTGCATCGTTCAGGACAGCAGCTATCTCCACCTGCAATCACCAACAGGGTCTCCCCAAGAGTAACACAAGGGCTTTGCCAGTCAACACAACAGCACAGATTAGACCTCAGGACAGGTAGGACCCTGGACTGGAAGTGTATGTGTGTGTGTGTGTGTGTGTGTGTGTATGCACACCTGTATATGTGTGCTATATGTGTGTACTCATGTGTTTGTGTATATGTGTGTGTATGCATGTGATGTGTGTGCATATGTATGTGTGTGTAGTACATGTATGTGTGTACATGTATGTGCATATGTGTGTGTGTATCTCTGTGTATGGTATTCCTGTATGCACAGCTGCAGAGGCCAGATGTCAGTACTTACTGTCTCCCCTCTTTTGCTTACTGAGAGAGATCTCTTGCTAGCGCACCATTTTAGCTAGGCTCAGGGACAGGGAACCTAGAGACCCATCTATGACCCACCCCTTGGGCTGGAGTAACAAGCATGTCTCCATTCCCGGCTATTGGTGTGGATGCTGCAGCCCCAAGCCCAGGTCATCAGCCTTGCTTAGCAAGCGCTTCACACACTGAGCCTCTGGCCCCTGAAACGTGGCCTTTAACCCACTGTGGTTTCGGGCACTTTGTCAATGCCTTGTCTGTGGATAGGCAGTATTTCTCTGTGTAGAATGTGAAAATTAAGCCAGGTCAAAGGTCACAGACAGCCTGTAAGCTGCTTGGCGCCTAGAGACTGATTCTGGGCTGCTGGTGTCAATATATTTTAGTTGAAATGCTTTTCAGTCGGGTTCCTGGCAGCCCTGAGGCTCCTCGGCGTCTCTTGTCCACTCAGGCTCTCCACAGCTTTCTGTCTCTGGAGGTCATTTGATTTTAATTAAAGCCAGCTGGGAGCTGAGCTCCAGAGGATGGAAGCTGTGGCTGACTGAGGGCCTGTCCTCACACACAAGGTGTTTCCAGGGAAGGGAGGTGTCCTGGGTTCGTTGTTTCTGTTCTTGTGGTAAATATCCTATCAAGAAGCAATCTAAAGGAGAAATGGTTTGTTGGGCTCACAATTCCAGGTTGCTATCCACCCATCACTGAGGGGAAGTCAAGGCAAGGACCTGAGGCAGGTCACATCACACCCACAATCAAGACCTGAGACAAATGAATACATGTGTGCCTACTTGTGAGCACTACGTTCAGCTTCTCCCCTTAGCGCCATTTAGATTCAGGATCCCTGCCTAAGGAATGGTGACGCCCATAGTGGGCTGGGATTCCTGCATCCATTGACTAATTGAGATGGTCCATCCTCCACACATGCCCATAGATGTGTGGATGACTCCTCACGGAGACTTGCTTTCCCAAGTGATTCTAATTTGTATGAAGTTAGAGCTGACTCAGCGGTATGGGAGGAACAGTAAGAAACCACACAGTCCCCAGGGCCACACGGTGCTAGGGGCTGGTGGCTGGCATTTCCCCTGACATTTTAACGTCTAGTGTAAGCTTTGATGCCGTCCTAGTTAGGGCTTCTATTGCTATGGTGAAACACCATGGCTGAAAGCAAGCTGGAGAGGAAAGAGTTTATTTGGCTCATGCTATTACACCACTGTTTATCATCAAAGGTCAGGGCAGGAGCTCATGCAGAGGCCGTGGAGGGGTGCTGATCACTGGCTTGATCAGCTCGCTTTGATAGAACCCAGGACACCAGCCCAGGGATGGCCCCACCCACAGTGGGCTGGGCCGTCCCTCAATAAATCAGTAATTAAGAAAATGCAGAGATCCACAGCTAAGCACTGGGTTGGGCTCCAAGAGTCTTATTGAAGACAGAGAGGAAGGATTGTGTGTGCCAAGGTGGGCAAGAGGAGGTGGGGATGGGGGGTGGGGGTAGTAGAGCTCAAGCCCTCTAGGCTTAGGCTAGGGACCGTGCATGGACAGACCTAGGCCCTCTGCATGTTGGGGGAAACTGTAGTCAGTATATGAAGTAAATTTATAAAAAGTTAATAAAAAGAAACAAAAACTATGTTTTACAGCTGGAGCCTATGGAGGCCTCTTCTCAGCTGGAGCCTATGGAGGCATCTTCTCATCTGAGGCTCTCTCCTCTTAGATGACCTGAGCCTGGGTCAAGTTGACATAAGATGAACCAGAACACTAACATAAGGCACAAACTCCTGGCTAGAACTCAGGCCCAGTCAGCCAGTGTCCCAGGAAGGATTCACAGAACCACTCAGAGATCCTTCAGAGGAGTCCAGGACAGTCACTGCCCTCATCGTTTTGGCTAATCCTCCACTGTTTAAATGTGAACAGAGCCTACACCTAGTCTCTACAGGACAAGTAACTCCTGGACCCCATTTGTCTGCAATCAACCACTTCATCTCAAACAGGCAACCTCTTCCAGAGATCAAGCTACCCTTCCACAAGGGCTGCATATCAGATATTTACATTACCACTCATAACAGTAGCAAAATTACAGTTACCACAACATGAGGAACTGTATTCAAGGGTCGCAACATTAGAAAGGTTGAGAATCACTGATCTAGAAGGTTCTTATACTTGAAGACTTCCAGATCACAAGGAAAACAGGGCCCTAACGCTCCTTCTTGTCACCAGACCCTTAGCTTAGTGACTATTGCCATAGCACTGCTGCCCTGACCACCTGCAGACCTGAGGCAGGCCCATCTGATCCCCCACGGTGAGTCTGAGATAAAGCCATGAGATGTGTGTGTGTATGTTTGTTTGTTTGTTTGTTTGCTTGTTTTTTATTGAATTCTTCCCAGGTATAATTCCCCCAGAGCAGTTTATTGCAAGGCCTGTTGACCATGGACATGCTTATGGTGTCATCATCACACCTGCCCATCACACCTGCTTCATGATGCACTAAAATAAAGTAAGACATGAATTTTCTGCTTTTCTCCCTCAGTCTGAGAACACAGTGATTCTATTTGTGACAGATTAAGAATCTGTGAGTAAGGAGAAAGCCAGGGCACGAACGACAACCCAGGTAAGGTGACAAGGGAGGTGTGTCTTATCTCTGAACACACTGGCTGCTCAGAGTCAGCTCCATATGAGCCTCACCACAGGCTCAGGAGTGAGTAGGGAGCAACCACAGGCACAGTTCATCTCACTTCACAGGGGTAACCCTATGCCTTGGAGTGGGCAGGTGTCATGGCCATAGCCACACAGCAAGTCCATTGGAGCATCTCAGATTTGACTTTTTCCTGTTCTGTTCTGTGGTGGGAGCCACTCATAGCCAGGGGACACCTTAGGGACCTCCATATGGATGATGGCTGCTGGGCAAGTGAGCCCAGGAAGCCTTGCAGTAAATGTGGCCACTCAGACCTCCAGGAGATCTTTGCTAGCCGGAGACACTCAGTGAGGCCACAGATGCCACTGGGTCTCTGCCTTGTCTCCTGTTCTGTTCCTACCTCTCTGTTTCCTTCCTTCCTCCCTTCCCAGCGGCACCTCTTCCCCCAGATGATATGGGGATGGAGTAACAGTAGCTCTTTCTCCAAGCACTCTGGAAGATGGAAGACACCTTCCTCATTTCCCAGGTAAGTTTCCATCTCTTTCTTTCCTCCATTTGATGCTGTAATTGGGCCATTTTCTTGATTCCCTAATTCAACAGCTCAATTTGAGAGCCATTCCCCCGCATTGTCTGTCTGAGCCTCCTTCCTCCCATCCCACACCTGCTCTTCCTGACATCATCACTTAGCTCAATGCAAATCAGAGTCATTTTCACCCTCAAACCCTCGTCTACAATTGATATCCTCTGTGGATTATGATTTGAAGTATCTTTGACTCATTTTTAAATCCTGTCGGCAAACGCCCTCCTCCCAACCCATGATGAGAGACCAAGCAGGAAGCCAAGACAAAATGATTACATGAGCCTGGCTTTGTTCTCTGGGTTTCCTGTTTAATACATAGTAGCAACCTGCTTCGAGGTGAAATGAGAAAAGTGAAATCTCAGCGGGAAGCAGAGAGACGCTCTGGGCACCTTGATTCAGCTTGCCGGCCTATGCAGAGCATTACCACCAACGGGGCTCTGGTATCAGCAGAACTGGGTTCAAATCCCAACTCTTCTATTTCATGGCTGTGTGACCCTGCATATTGGCTTTACCTCTCTGAGCCTTTAATCTGTCCAGTGTTTGCCACATGGACAGGGATTGGTTTGTAAAACACCAGTGACCATCTATCTTCAGGGATGGCATTGGTGTGACCAGAAGATGCTGAGCATTCTGGGAAGGATTCTCACTACAGTCCTCCAATAGCCAGTCTGAGGAATGTAACTACAGTACAGGCACAGATATGAAGGACCAGAGAGGCTCTAACATTCACTTAATGTCACACAGCACACAGCTAGTATGAACTCTGCAGGAACTTACTGCACACACATCCTTACTTCCTTTCTCCATGGTTTTAGACAAGGTCTCGTTTCTTAGCCCAGGCTGCCTGAAGCTAACACACTCCTCCTGCTCAGCCTCCAGGCTGATGCCAATCTTCTTCTCACATCAGGACCCTGTAACTGCATCATGTCTGGGTCACACCCTCCTGCTTGTGTCCTCAGGTTAAGCAGCATCCTTGGGCTGAGAGCACAGTTCACTCAGGGCTGGGGCTGCCTTAGATAGCACTGCTGCTCCTTGAACCCACATTAGGAGACACAAAGCCATACCCTGGAGCAGCCACTGAGCACCCTGAGCAGAAGACTACCTGGAGAAAAGTGTTGGCTGGCGGAGGCCCAAGAGCTACCAGATGGGGTGTCAGAGCCCCTCCCATCCTTTTGGGGTGTCAGCTGAATCATGGAAGCTCTGTTCAGCTCCTCAGTGCATCCTGAGCCTGGGGCTGATCCAGCTCCCTAGAAGAAGCCAAGGTACTCACATACTGACAGGTCTAAACTCTTTTTTCCTCTCAATGGGCTTCTGGGACTGTTTGCACCAATGACTAAGGGGGGCTGGTGGGCTTTGGGGTTGGGTAGCATGAGCCAAGCATGGAGAAGTCCCTGTGTCCCACTCCTAGAACCCCTGTCTGCACATAAATGTACATACACAGGTACTTGCTCATACATGCACAAGCACATGCAGACATACAGCCTGTGTTCACACAGGCACATGCTCACACATGTACACAAGCATGTACACACATACACCCGCCCCACACCCCACAGGTGATTACAGGCTGAAGAGCTCTGTAAAACTGCTATATTAGATATTAATATAAGAAACATGATTTGAAATCAGCTGCTGGTTCCCTTACAAGTCTCAATAATAAGACCAGTTAACGAAGGACATGACAGGAAAAGGGGGCAGGTTTTGGTGCACCTGGGGGAAGTGTGTGGTGTGTCCCTGCTGGTTTCCAGTGCTCACACCGAGGGCCCAGGTCCACTAGGCTCCAGCGTTCTGAGTGTAGTGTGTGTTTGGAGATGAAGGCTGTGAAGAAAATCAAGTTCTACTCAGACATGGGGACATCCCGGACCTTAAACTCTTGGGAGCTCATGTGTTCTTATCACACAATTCTGACTGGTACGTAATAAAAACCTGGAGCCAGATATTGGGGCAAAGCTAAAATATCAGCAAGACGGGAAACAAACCACAGCTGCTTCTCACCAGCCAACTTCTTAGGCCTGTGTCCACAAATCCTCCACTGACTTCAAACTCTCCGTCCTTAGCAGAAAAGGGAAGTGACAGGGAAGCTGAACTCCTTCCTTCTCTCCCTCCACCCAGCTATCTCACTTCCAAATTCAACTTTCCTAGAGCTGGGATTAAAGATGTGAGCCACCACTGTCTGCTCTGTTAGGCCTTGAACTCACAGACATCCAAGTGACTGATCCCTCACCTTCATGGCTTGGCTCTGAGGGTGGCTCTGGCCTCTTATATTTCAGATTATTTTTATTAAATATACAGTATATCACCATAATTTTTCAATTCAGAAAGTGCTAATTTGGTATTTAAATTTAGACAAAGTAGGTGGGGGAGCCTTGGTTAATACTCAGTGTCTCTCCTCTATAGTGACTGAGAACTTTAGTCCTTCTGACCTCACTGGTGTAGGACAAACTTTCAAGGTCTGTATAATTCAACGGTGATGACAACGGTGATGGTGGGGATGATGGTGATGATGATAAAGACAATGCTTATGATGGTAGTTATGTTAATAATGATTACCGTAAGACTGTAGTGGTAAAGGCTGTAATGGTTATAATATTATGGTAATGATAGTCTAGTGATAATGATTATAATAGTGATGGTAGGGTGGTGATTGTGATGATGTGGTAGTGATGTCTGTGATGATACAATGGTGAAAGTAATTGTGTAATGGTGATGATGTTAACGGTGGCAGTAATGGTAATGTTTGTGGTGATGGTTGCTGTGGGATGATGCTCTTGTACATTGTAAATATTTGTCATTCAAATTGGTTTAATAAAATGTTGATTGGCCAATAAACAGGCAGGAAGTATAGGTGGAGTGACAAGACTAGAGAATTCTGGGAAGAAGAAGGGCAGGATCAGGAGACGCTACCATCCACCAGAGGAACAAGATGTATTAAAACACAAGTAAAGCCGTGAGACATGTGTCTAAATGTAGATTAATAAAAATGGGTTCATTTAAGATGTAAGAGCTAGCTAGTACTAAGCCTGAGCCATAGGCCAAACAGTTTGTAATTAATATTAAGCCTCTGAATTAATTATTTGGGAAGTGGCTGCTAGACCGAGTGAGATTTTTTTTATCTGTAGGTGGCTGCTAGACCGAGTGAGATAAAAAAAGCCTCTGCCTACAGATGGTGACAATGGTAGTGCTGGTAATGGTGTTGGTGATGGTGGTGATGATGGTGATGATGGTGATGATGGTGATGATGGAGATGGTGAATGTGATAATGGTGTTGGTGATTGTGGTGATGATGGTGAGATGATGATGGTGATTGTGGTGATGATAATGGTGTTGGTGATGACGGAGATGGTGAATGTGATAATGGTGTTGATAATGGTGAATGTGAAAATGATGGTGGTGATAATGGTGTTGGTGATGGTGGTGATGATGGTCATGATGGTCATGATGGTCATGATGGAGATGGTGAATGTGATAATGGTGTTGGTGATTGTAGTGATGATGGTGAGATGATGATGGTGATTGTGATGATGATGACTGTGGTGGTGATGATAATGGTGTTGGTGATGACGGAGATGGTGAATGTGATAATGGTGTTGATAATGGTGATGGTGATTGTGGTGGTGATGATAATGGTGTTGCTGATGGTGGTGATGATGGTCATGATGGTGATGATGGAGATGGTGAATGTGATGATGATGGTGGTGATAATGATGTTGGTGAGATGGTGATGGTGACTGTGGTGATGATGATAACTGTGATGGTGATGATAATGGTGATGGTGATTGTGGTGATGATGGTGGTCATGATAATAACGCAGATGGCAATGATAAACATATTTACCTGGACACTCATCTCTGTTGTAAATGGTACTGGCCCAGACCAAAGGTTTAGTCTCACTCTCAGCCCTGCTTTGCCTCAAATAATCACACATAGGCATATATTATTTTTATGCTGATTGACCTAGTGCCCAGGCATATAACTTGCTAACTCTTTACTCTTAAACTAACCCATCTCTCTTATCCTATTTAGCCATGTGGCTCGGTACCTTTTCTCAGAGCAGCATTTCAACTTCTTTCCTCTGTGTCTGCTGCCGTCTCATTGTGACATCACCATTGCATCTCCATGGCATGTGTCTGGCAGCTCTGTGTCTGGCATCTGTCCCTGTTCTTCCTGTACTCAGAGTTTTCTTAGTCTGGTAGCCCGCCTACACTTCCTGTCTGCCTTTTGGCCAATTAGCTTTTATTAAACCCATAGGTGGGACAAATATTTACACTGCCAGCGTAATCCCACTACACATCCCCTACCGTTGCATTTCATCTTCCCCACAGCTCCATAGGGGGAATGCTACTATTGTATTTGTTTCACCAGATAGGACACAGAGGATTGAGTACTTGGCCCAAGGGCAACCCCATAGCAGAGCTATAATTCAAATCCAGGAAGCTGGGCTCCAGACAGTGTGCTCTCAGCCAGAGAGAACCATTTGTGTTCAGTCTTCATGCAGATAAACCATCTCCAGCAAAGAAGAGCTTCAGCCAATGTAGCAAATCTCGGGAGTTTCCCTCGGCAACTGAAAATGCTGAGGCGAGGCCTGGTTTATTCAATGTTGTGTTTGTTAAATATTTGATCTGGGAAAATTAAATGGCATCTTCTCTCCAGAGACTCAAGGCTGACGGGCCTGAGAAATAAAGCTGATGAAAATATCCCCAATTGCTATCTCTCAGATGTATGCTGTTTACAGATCCCCCTACATATGTCAGCCTTTACCTGAGCTTCAGAGCTTCTGCCTGTTCCCCTTCAGATCTATCTTCTATCTGAATCACAAATTCTAGTTGGTATTTAATAAAAACCCAGAGCCAGATATTGAGGAAAAGCTAGAATATTAGAGAGAGGAAACAGACCACCGTCAATTCTCACCCAGGCAACTTCTCTGAGTAAAAGCTATTTTCAAGAGTCCTCCACCAGGCTGTTTATTCCTACACAACACCTCAAAGTCTGTCTACACCCGCCTTAAATATCTTCTCTGCCCAGTTGTTTCACTTCTGGGTTCAACTCCGCATCATAATCCTAGGGTAAGATTAAAGGTGTGAGCTACTACTGTTTGGTTGTTAGGCCTTGAACGCACAGAAAGATCTCTGTCTCTGGAGTTATGGGATTAAAGGCATGGGTCACCACTCTCTGATTCTTATGGCTTGACTGTAGGTGATTCTGTTCTCTGATATTCCAGAATGGTTTTATTAAATATAAAATATATCACCACACTGGTGTCTAGTTCTTGGTCTGTATTGCATTGTACCTGGTTCCTGCAGCTTCAGTGTTGAGCCAGTTCTTAGTACTGTGCTGGCCTGAACCTCTATCCTGTCTGTTGCTGTG
Source organism: Sigmodon hispidus (assembly GCA_004025045.1). Lineage (NCBI taxonomy): Eukaryota > Metazoa > Chordata > Mammalia > Rodentia > Cricetidae > Sigmodon > Sigmodon hispidus. The sequence goes on from PVIH01015001.1 coordinate 18,420, forward strand.
GATAACACCAATACTGTCTCTAGAATTTTCCTTTATGATGGTAATGTCTGTGTGCATGTGTGGATGGGTGTGAGTGTGGGTGTGCATGCGTGTGTGTGCAAATCTGTGAGTGTGCACATGTATAGGTGTGTGTGCACCTGTGTGAGTGTATGTCTGTGTGTGTGTGTGTGTGTGTGTGTGTGTGTGTGTATGTGTAGGGCTGTCTGCAGTGTGTTGGCCTATAAGGATTATCTTAATTAACTGATATGGGAGGACCCGCCCTATGGGAGGAACCGTGTTTCTTTCCTGAGCTGTGGAAGAGCAGAGACACAGGCACATTTGATTTGGACACACTCATTTTTCTCTACTGTGGATGTAGTATAAGTAGCAGGCAAAGGACAAGGTGACCCCAAACTGCTCTGAGGGTGGGAGGGAGCTTTCTGAATTCCTGGGGAGGAGAGCCAGGGCTGTCTGGGCTCCTGTGCTCACTTCTCCAGCCCTCTCCCACAGGTGTGGACATGCATAGGTCTAGTTTCAGAATTCTTTCTAGATGTCTGAACACCCAGAAAGACCCAAATATGTGCAAGATTGACCTAGACAGGAAATAGCAAAGTCTATATGAAGCCATAGCCCCAAATATACCCAGTGATGGGAGCTTGATAGATCTAGCAGGGAAGAGTGGAGTTGGGCAGGCCACAGCCTTGATTACCCAATGTTCAGTTCAGTTCAGAGTCTTCAGAAAGATGGACAGGCTCAGCTACAGAAGCACTTAAGAGCACTTTGGGAGTATCAGGAGGATTTTAAGCTGGGAGTGGCAGAGCATGGATCATGAGGCATCTCTTGATGGGATCCTTGGAATGAGGACAGGGATGATTGTCTCAAACACAGAAGGAATAGTACACCTAGGAAAAGTGCCTCCTGGGCCGAACCGTGACCCTCCATACCAGGTGTGAATTGCTCTCACCTTGGGTGATATCCCTGCACTCAGTGTGAGTGCCCTGGCTGGCATGAGCTCCCAGTATTGGGTATCTCCCAAGGCTGGTATGAGCACTTGGTGAATGCTCTACCAGCTGCTGTCATCTCCCTGTGCTTAGTGAGAATCTGTATGAATTCCCTTGACTAGTGACAGGGCTCCATACCTGGTGTGATCCATACTCCTAGCATGAGTTCCCCAAGTAATGTGAGCTGATTGTTAGTGCCCCACATTGGCCACCATCTGTACAATGAATGAGATTTTTGGCCCAGATTAGTCTCACAGTTTTGACTTGCTTGCCGCTGCTTATCTGGACCAGCAATCTCAAAGTTCCCAAGAAACACAGGGATGCTAATATTAATTTCATGCTGTTTGGTCTACGGCTTAGACATGTTGCTAGCTAGCTCTTTTGTCTTATTTCAATCCATTCCCATTAATCTGTCCTGCCACGTGGCTGTGTCTCACCTTTGTTACCTTACATGTTGATTCTTGGGCAGCTAGATAGTGTCTCTATCTGGCTCTGCCCTCCTTCCCCATCTATGCTTCAATTTCTCTGCCTACTTCTAAGATGCCTTCCATAGGCCAAAACAGTTCCTTTATTTCAAAAATATTCATAGCATACAAAAAGACATTCCCATACCTCTCTGCCCCAGTGTGAGTACCCATCTTTCCTCTTCATAGGGTGGAGGTATCTGGGTCTTCCCTATGCTGTGGGGAACCAAGGAAAGGCACACACAGAGTCCTGGCTGCCAAGACTGGGGCCTCTAACATGCCATGTGTTTGTCTTCCATCTGCTTATTCTAGCCTCTGCAGGCACTGACCACACATGACCATCCTGAAGCAAACTTGGACTGCCCCTTGGTTACCTCAAAGCCAGCTGACATTAGTGATGTGCTACTTCTGAGTCATGGCAGAACATAACAGGGTATAGTTTTCAGAAGTTGTGTGTGTGTGTGTGTGTGTGTGTGTGTGTGTGTGTGTGTTCAAGGCAAGGTCATAAAATAGAAATGGCTTCCTTTCTTTCCTCTCCCCTTTCTTCTCTCCATTTTGTCCCCACCCATACCCTGTCTCCCACTTCATTCACCTTAGAAACCCATCTCCTGTGCTATGAGGAAAGCTGAGCCAGCCAGACTGAGAGGACCCCACAGAGAGGAGCCAAGCAAACCAAAACAGCAGCTTGCAACTGTGCTCTGGGTCACTCATCAGGAATGTGCAAGCCAGGCCCTCAAGTCTTCTAGCCCAGACCAAGGCTTTAAGTCTTAGAGACAAACCACCCCCACTGTGGCCCCCAGCTTCTGTGAGTCCAAGTGGCTATACGCCTCAGCCAGGCTGACTTCTTACAAAGTCATATATAGTATGTGATGAAAGACCAGGATGCAAAAGCAGAAGAATAGCAAAGGCATCGTGTGAAGACACAGCACCTATTCCTGCCTGAGTGTGAGCTGTGGAGTCAGAACCATCTACTGTGTGGGAAAAGAAAAGATAAGCACCTTCCTGAGCTCAACAGATAGTCCATGTTTTCTCTCTCACATGGAAAAGGGCACAAAACCTTGAGTGCAGAGGGGAGAGGAGAGGAATGGAGACAAGCAGGGCATGCGGGGTAAGTGACATGTGAGGATGTAAGCGCTGTGCAAATGTCAGCATGGAACACCTTACTTTAAATGCCAACAAAATACATTTAAAGAAAGAAAGGTAAGCGTCCTGGGGTTGGGGCTGCAACTCAGTCAGCAGAGAGCCTCCTTAGCAGGTAGGAAGCATGCAGCATTGAAGACAGGACATGGTGGTAGGTATATACCTATCATCCTAACACTTTGGAGGTAGAGATGAGGGTGTCAGAAGTTTAAGACATCCTTGGCTACATAGCAAATTCAAGGTCAGCCTGATCTATATGAGACTTGTTTTAAAACAAAAAATGGAGACAGTGGCCACGTTAAGGGATGATGACGATGACAAGTGCTCCATCTCACCGAGGACAAAGCTGATTCCACTTTGAGCAGCAGAAGGTTTGAGCCTGTGTGCTCTGGGAGGCTGGCTTCAGGAGGAAGATGGGCATCCTATGTGTGTGTGGGTCATCTTTATTGTCACCTGAGATCATCCACTCTTTGACAGCATACATGAGAGAAGCAACTTAGCTGGGAAGGGTAGGTTCACGGTGTGCGAGTGCAAAGACACACGAAGACGGAGGCTGCTGCTCTGCTCATTCCTGTTTATTCAGACCAAGATCCCACACTCGAAGGGGTGCTATCCACATTTAGAGAGAGAGAGTCGTCTCTCTCAATTAACCCAGTCTAGATAACCGCTCACAGGCCTGCCTAGGGACTTGTTTCCATGGTGATTCTAATTGTCCTCAAATTCACAAAAGAGCAACCATCATTCCAAGGGAGCCCTTCTTGTTCCCACTTCACAGGTGATGAAAGGAAGTGTAGAAGCCCGGATGCTGGTCAGAAGTCAGAATATGACGGTGACTGATGTGTCCTCAGCACGGCCACTAGCTGCTCACCACACACACGCACACGTGCATGCTCACACACACACAGACACATGTGCACACAAACATACACACACATCCACACACATTCACACACATACATACATACACATTCACACACACATACATTCACACACACATACACGCACACACGTGCACACATACATACACACACACATACACACATTCACACACTCATACATTCACGCACACACACACATACATTCACACACACATATCCACATTCACACACACATACACGTACACACATGCACACACAAATGCGCACACACATACACTCATTCACATACACACACTCATACATTCACGCACACACACATACACGTACACATATACACACATTCACACACACACACAAATACACGCCCCCTTGGGTCTCATCATTCACAGTGTTCTTGTCCCATGAACTACAGGAACCCATCAGAGTGCTTGGAGATATTAATCTGTCTGCCATCCATCTAGGGATTCCCCTTGCCACTATGCTACTGCTACCTCATTTCTTTGAACTGCAGTGTGCTTGTCAGTAAAATGGGACTAAATGCCTGACATTTTGTTTTGAGACGAGGTCTTCCTATGTATCCCAGGCTAATCTGTAACTCCCTGTATAAACTCCACTGCCTGTGAACTTGTGCCAATGCTCCTCTATCTGCCACCTATGTGCTGGGGTTATATTTGTGTGCCACCTCACCCAACTAAAATGCCTTCTGGATGGGTATAAAGCACAGCATTCCTGTGTGCATCTGTTAGAGTCCCACTTTTGAAAAGGACTCCAGCATGCTGTGTTATCACACTGCTCAAGGACACATTTTAACTAAGCCACAATGACCAGGAAACTACTTTCACATAAGCCCACATTCTGAGACATCAAAGCTGGTGCACCAGCATAAATATAGACACAGGTGGAACCTCTGGCAGTCATCTTGTCCCACATCACACAGCTAATAACAGGTGACACCGGCTTCAGGTACAATCAGTTCATCTCTAGCCTCTGTACCCATGAACCTGCCTTAATAACCTGACTGTATGGGAGCTGGATGGGAGGGGGTTTCCTAGGAAGAGAACACTCTGACAAACCCATCCAACTTGAAAACTCTGGTGACACACAGGCAGCATGAGAATGCTGGGGGTGGCTTCTCCAATAACTCCACTCGAGCTCAAGAATGGCTGGTTTGCTAAAGTAATTAAAAACATAACCTGCACTATTAAATTCCGCCTCCATTTTTTTCTTTATGCCGCATGCTCCCCAGTGCACGGAGTGTATGCCTCCCTTAATCATCCATGACATGTCAACGCAGCCCCCAGCTCCCTCCTCGGCTGCCACCCCTTGGAGATGACTGGGGTTGGAGACGGTTTGTTTTAATGTCAAGATCGACATCTCTTATAATAATATACACACCCCCATGTGCTGGAAATTCACTGTTGAAATAAAAGGCTGGGTGGTGGAGTTGTCACCTCTTGTCAGCTGAAGATTGGGGTGTGTGCCAAGGGCACAGTGGCAGGCAGACTCGTCATCGTGGGAGTTCATTGTGAGCTGGCTTTCACAGGCAGCTGATGACAGTCATTGTGAGGTCATGCTTGGTGAAGCCGAGACCACTACACGAGAAACAGCAGTCAGCATACCCATGCCTCTCCCTAACACACACTCTGCTTCCATTTGTGAAAACAAACGAGATTCGCATGTACTACGGTCACTGGTTCTCTTAGAGTTGGGATCATTTATCGACACACCAACTACAGTGGCGTGGAAGAGAAGCCCTTTCTATACTTGAGTATCTACTTTGTCCAGGGTCCTCCTGGACCATTAGCACTGTTCCAATCAACACACCAGGCCTGTGATGGTGTTTGGTCACCATTCTTAGACAATGTTACTGAAGAACAGAGAAGACAATGAAATGATCAAGGTGACTCCCCTGATCTGGTTTTAAACTTCCTGCCATAAGGCTGGTAGTGCAGCTCAGCTGCTAGTCCATTCAGCACATGTAGTAGTTGGTTTCTAGCCTGGACTTTTAGGTCTAGACCAGATGTTTGACAGGCAGTCCATCAATCCCACAGAATCACAGAATCACACAGACACATATTAATTTTATGCTGATTGGCTTAAGGCCTAGGCATATAGCTTGCTAACTCTTTACCCTTAAACTAACCCATCTTTTTTATCTTGTTCAGCCATGTGGCTTTGATACCTTTTCTCAGAGCAGCATTTCAGCTTCTCTCCTCTGCATCTGCTGCCGTCTCCTCATCGTGTCTCTGTCGCATCCCTGTGACGTCTCTGCTCTGCTCTGAGATGTTTCCAGGTTTTCTTAGTCTTGTAGCCCCACCCACACTTTCTGTCTGCCTTTGGTCAGTCAGCATTTTTATTAAACCAGTAGGCAGGACAATTATTTATGTTGTGCCTGGAGTGGAGACCCCGAAAGAGACCACCGGAAGCCGAGGGAGTCTGGAATGCAATTGCAAGGTTTATTGAAAGCGGTATGCAGACTAGCCAGTAGGGAGCCTGTTCACAGCGCTCAACTCAGCGAGACAGGGAGAGGCTCCTGGACAATGCAAGCATTCAGCTTTTAAAGGGGAAACTACAAAGCTCGATGCCATAGATCATTGTTTTAATTGGTTAGTCAAGGGGGCATTCTTGTTTAGCTATGATAGTTCATTAGTGTGGCTTTTTGTCATTGGCTGCCCTCACAATTTACAATAGAACAGAACACAATCCCACTACAGGTTTCATGCCCCAACACCATATAAGACAAGATATATTACACACACATGTGATCCCTGCATTGGAGAAATGGAGGCAGGAGGGTCTGGAGATCAAGTTCTCACAGATCCAGTAAACTGTCTCTTCACCTCAATCAGATACCATCTAAGCTCCCCAAGCTGTTTCAATACAAAAATGGAAGGAGGCATTTTGGCTGGTGGTTAATTCATTTATAAAATATTTGGGGATAGGGCCTACGTGGCTTTAGGGTTTATAGGTCTCTATAAATCTTCCATAGAAACCTAATATGTGTTGATTTTTAATTTATTTTCCACTTTTCTCCAATAGACAGAGAAAGCATCAAGGCACTGAAGACCTATGAGCTACTTACACATTTATGACTCAGTCACTCAGGTGTGAGTTGTTTCATCCAGCTCAAACTGCATCATCTGTGGGGGCACATGTATACAAGACCCTCCATCCTACACACACATATCCTTGATGATAAAGTTGAATTCACAGATTAGTTGCAGGGACAGGCCAGCAACAATAAAGAGGTTTAGAAGGTATACAGAGCCGAGTGGAGGTGCTGACCCTCTCGCCAAACAGCAAAAGACCAGACAACCAAAATGGTAGCAAGCAGTACCACTGGGGCATGAAAATGGTGCAGATATGCCAAGCAGAAGGAAGAACCCACATCTGGCCAGGCAGAGCACACTTCAACTGACCACCTAGATGGCTTATGGTTTAAAATATGTGAGTTGTTTATTTCTAGAATTTTCCACTTGATAATATTACCTGCTTTCAGTCAACCACAAGCAACAAAAATGGAGGAAAATCAAGCCCCAAGAAGAAAGAGGCCTGGTGGAAAGGAACTAATTGACCTAGGAAGATGAAGCTAAAGATTCCCAAAGCTGGAGATGGGGAAAAGTTAACCTGCTCTGGGTCAGAGGCAGTTTGGAGGCTGTTTCCTCTTGCACAGGGGTCATCACCCTCTTTTCCCCCTTAAGGCTGATAATTAGATAAGACCCACTGCCCATGCTATGGGGTGACCTGCTTTATTCTGGTGTTAATGTGGAAATAATGCATTCAAAGCAACATTTAAACACAGCTCACCAGAGCCTCGCCATGGTAGAAGAAAATGAACAATCATAGAACAACAGTCAATGGATGCTTTCTGGTTCAGAAAATGAGTTAACATGTTGATATATTGGTGAACAAATGGATGAGTGACTGGAGAGGAAAAATAGATGTGGAGATGGTTGAGTGGGTGGGTAGGTGGATGGATGGGTAGATGAATAGATGGATAGATGGATAATGGATGGATGAATGATGGGTGGGTAGATGGATGATAGATGTATGGATGGATAGATGGATGGTTTATGAATGGATGATGATGAATGATGAATAAATGAGTTGATGGATAGATGGATGGATGGATGGGAGGATGAATAGATAAATGGATAAATGGTTGATGAATGCATGGATGGCTGAATGATGAATGTATGATGGATAAATGGATGGATGGATGGATAGATGGATGGATGGATGGATAGATGAATGGAT
>PVIH01015001.1:26238-51458 GCA_004025045.1 Sigmodon hispidus
GATAAATGGTTGATGGATGCATGGATGGTTGAATGATGAATGTATTATGGATGGATGGATGGATGAATAGATGGATGGATAAACGGTTGATGGATGCATGGATGGTTGGATGATGAATGTATGATGGATGGATGGATGGATGAATAGATGGATGGATAAACGGTTGATGGATGCATGGATGGTTGGATGATGAATGTATTATGGATGGATGGATGGATGAATAGATGGATGGATAAACGGTTGATGGATGCATGGATGGTTGAATGATGAATGTATTATGGATGGATGGATGGATGAATAGATGGATGGATAAACGGTTGATGGATGCATGGATGGTTGGATGATGAATGTATGATGGATGGATGGATGGATGAATAGATGGATGGATAAACGGTTGATGGATGCATGGATGGTTGGATGATGAATGGATGATGGATGGATGGATGCATAAGATGATTGGTAGATGATGGGTGGATGGATGATGGACGAATAGATGGATAATGGATAGATATATGGATGGATGGATGAATGATGGATGTATAAAGGATTGTGGATAATTGATGCATGAATTGAAATTCATAGGTAACATTTAAAAAAAAAACAAGTGATAAAAGAGAAACATACAGAAGAACAGTAACAAGGCTATGACCACAAATGAGGTCTGCAGAACAGAGGCCACCTGAATAATACTCATAGAGCATGTTCGATGAGAAAAAATGAGGGGGATGCTGAGCTTTGTGAATAAAGAGAAGACCAATGTGTGTCTGGAAAATGAACAGAAATGTTTCCATTTTCTGGAGGTGCACAGATTCTTCCAGGAAGGAGTGAGTGGGCTGCCTGGGCCCTACCCTGCCCCTTCCCATTTTACAAGCAAGAAAATGGAGGCTAAGTAATGTCAAGAGAGAGCAAAGGTCACTCACTCAGGGCCACCTAAGTCAGTATGCAGTAAACTTCCTCCTCCCTGGGGAGGGTGAGGGTTTGAAACAGGGGATAACTTTAGCCCTAAAGGGGCATTTAGTGGCTTTAGAGACATTTGGGACCATAAGCAGAATAGACACAATGGGGAGAATCCAAGAACAAGGTTTTATTCCCTTCTGAACACAGGCCAGGCCAACACAGAAAAATGATGGCAGCCAAGCTGTTAATCACACTGAGGTGTCTGCAAGTGAACCAGGCTTCAGGTTGCAGCCATGCTCTTTAGGTTTCATACACAGCAAGTAGAGAGTTGAAGAATGGCCAGAGTAAATGATGGATTCTCTCTACCCTTTATCAGCTGTGTGACCTTGGTCACTGGGACTACTCTCTCTCCCTAGCTTCCTGACCATAAAATGGATACTGTGGTGTCCCATCCATAAAAAACTGAGAGTGAGTTAAGCTGAATTGCCATAGTAAACTCAGGATTGAGCAAGCATCCACAGGATGGAGCAAGCATCCACAGGATTGAGCAAGCATCCACATCACATAGAGGGCATGTTACCACACAGGTCACCAGGCCCCACCATCAGCACCAGATTCTGTAGATACACAGCCAGATGGGACCTGAGAATGTGCATATTTAATCTGCATCTCATCCAGGTGATGGGGCTAATCCAGAGACTCCAAAAACCACTGAGTGAATTCCTGTGAAGGATAGTATCCAGCATCTAGTAAGAGTTCAAAAAATGTCCAGCTCCTTCCTTACCATCACCAGCACCACCACTGCATGACCTTTTGGGCTGACAGCTTACTACTGGGGAACACTGCATGTTACTACACACAAAGGTGACAGGGGACAGGAAGGCATGGAAGGCTCTAGAAGATGACACTAAAGGACCCATTTATCGTGATACTTCTAGAACCAGAGGGTGAGCAGAAGGGGCCAGGAATGTGCTTCTCAGGATTTCCATAGCTGTGATAAGCACCAGGATCAAGAGTGGTATATGCATGAAAGGGCTTACCTCATCTTACAGTTTCAAGACTGTCATTGGAGGAAGTCAGAACAGGAACTCAGGCAGGGCAGGGACCTAGAGGCAGGAGCTGATGCAGAGGCCATGGAGGATGCTGCTTACTGGCTTGCTCCTCATGGCTTGATCAGCCTCTTTATTATAGAACCCAGGACCTCCAGCCTAAGTTGGACTGGACCCTCCCACATCATCATTGATCGAGAAAACCCTCCACAGCCTTGTCCACAGGCCATCTGGTGGGGGTGACTTCTTAATTATGGCTTCCCCTGCACAAATGACTCTAGTTTGTGTCAAGCTGACAAGATAACCAACCAGGACAGTCTTTGAATGTAACTCAGAAGATTTATAAATAGAAAAGTGAGGTCAGGGTCTTGTACATTAGTGAGGCTCACTGCAAGGGCTTTAGTATCTAGTAGAGCTAAGTTCAAATAGTTTGGTTCTTCCTGGCTGTGTGGCCTTTGAAAATCCCCTTCCTTTCGCTTTTTCCATTTCCTCCATGAACAGGGAGTGGTTGTAACCATGGCTACCTCCATGGGCTGATGTTTCAGACATCAACATGGTTCCTACAGACAACTACAGGAACGGCTTAGCAGAGTTCCCTAGATTTGGTTATTCCATTTGTTGATTTGACCAAATACCCAACATGAAGTAGCTTAAGGTGGTTTGCTTTGGCTTTCAGCCAAGAGTGCATCACCTCAGCAGTGTAGGCATGCGGCAGGAAGTGGAGAGGGGGGAATAATGGTGTCTAGCTGGCACTACAGCCCACAGAATGGTGTCTCTCACATTTAGGGTGGTTTGTCCTTCAGTTAAAGCTCTCTGGAAATCATCACAGACACAACCAGAGATGTGTCTCCTAGGTGACTCTAAATTCATTTAAGTCAATAGCAGATGCTAATGGTCAGGGTCTTCCTACCACCTGGAGTACTAAAGATAAAAATCATCAGACCCACAGCATCCGGCCAGCAGCAGTGAGTGGCTGTTAACTGTCTCCCCACGTCTTCTCATCTCTGTTTTTCTCCTCAGTTGGCTTGTCTGCCTGGTGTTTCCTCCCTGGAGCCTCCCCTCTCTGGGTTTGGAAGATTTGGACTGTTGCCTCCCAGAGCCAATAATGCACCTCTGTTCTCTGCCGACAAGGTAAATATAATTAAAAAGCGATTATGATCTAGGGCTGCAGTCAGAGCAGCGATAGACCTAATTACACAGCAAGTGTAGGTCTCCAGGTACCGGGGCCTCTCCAGATGACATTTACCATCCTCTTCCTGGCCTGTGCAGTGCTGGCATCTGAACCTTTGGTGACAGAGTCTGAGCCATGACAAGGACACACAAGCCCTGGGCATGCCAGGTCTAGGTTTTGATGATTCCCCTGGACTTGGGCACATTTCCTGGGAGCTCTCAGGCTGTTACAGCAGAGGCTGTCAATCAAAGCAGGTGATCTGAGAGGATTGTAGATGAAGAGTAAGTGTGTGCAGGGATGTCAAGATTGTGGGGGTACCAGGGAGATGCTAATAAAGCCAGAAGGACATCCTCACACTTCCATTAGAATGCCCCAAAATCATAAACTCACTGGATGGACTGGAGGTGGGGTAGGTGAGCTGCTGTGGATTGGAGAAAGCACCAGGGACAGGCACATGAGGAAAGAGTTCTCTTGATCCCCATAAGAACTAAACTATTATCAGAGTGTGGAAGTGCAAACACTTAATCCCAGATCTCTGAAGGCAGAGGTAGGTGGATCTCTGCATGTTCAAGTCCAGCCTGATCTATATAGAGAGTTCCAGAATAGCCAAGGTTACATAGACCATGTCTCAAAGAAAGAGAGAGGAGAGGAAGAAGGAGGAGGAAGAGGAGGAGGAAGGAAGGAAGGAAGGAAGGAAGGAAGGAAGGAAGGAAGGAAGGAGCAAGCGCAAGCATGAGGCTGGAATGACGGCTCAGTAGGAAAAGCCTGAGGAACAGAGCTGGAATCCCAGCACCCATGTAAAAACTGGTCAAAGCAGTATACCTCTGGAACCCAGCATAGGGAAGTGGAGACGGAGGATGCCTGAGGCTGGCCAGCTAGGCTAGCCCAACTACTGAGCCGCAAGTTCAGTGGGAAACTCTGCCTCAAAAATAAGTTGGAGAGCAACTGAAAAAAAATACCAAATGTAGTCCTCTGGCCTCTGCATGTACATGGCCACACAAATACATACACACACACACACACAGAGAGAGAGAGAGAGAGAGAGAGAGAGAAATGAAACACATTTTAAAATAAATATGCAACCCCCCATTGAACACTTGAGCATTTATGTGGGCATTGGAAGCCTCATACTCATGTCTGCCTGTTCAAAGATCTCTCAGAACAGGCAGACACTGGAAATAAGCCCCATGTCTTTCTATAGGTAAATGGTCACACCCACCCAGAATATTGTTTATCGAGGAAAAGGAATAAAATATTAATCCTGTAACAATGTGGATGAGTCTGCAGGGAATTCCTGTCCATGAAAGACAGGCAGGTGCAAGTCACAGACTGGGCAGAATTTTGTTGGAAGGATGATAGCAATGAAGGAAAGTGGGTATCTAAGGGTGGGGTGAAGGGTACAGACACTGTGAAGGAAATGAGGAGGCTCCTTACATGTGAGCCCTCCAGGCCTCTGTCCCCACTGAGATCTAGTTTGTACTTTATCAGGACACAATAGAGGTGGAGGTAGATGATGCTGGGGGGTGGGTGAATCTTATAATTCTTTCAGGTCCAAATTAGTTCAAAGCTAACAATTCACACACAGGCCTGGAGAGACTGCTCAGCAGTTAAGAGCAATTTTTTTTTCAGAACCCAGATTTGATTTTCAGCCCCCACATGGCAGCTCACATCTGTTTACAACTGCAGTTGCAGGGGATCTGATGCCCTCTTCTGGCCTCTAGGGCTCCGGGCATGCATGTGCTACAAACAAACATGCAGGCAAAACCCACACACGAGCGCAAAGCAATTTCATTCTCATTCTGGTCTTAAGCTAAGTTTTCAAGTGACTTGAAACCAAATTTATCTTATTAACTTTTCGATAGAGCTGCATGGATCTCTCCAGGGTCTCCCAGCAAGCTTGTGGTGAGAAACAGGGAGGCAGGCAGTGGAGTAGGGGTGGGGAGCTGTGAGTTCATTTAGACTTTTCTGTTTGTTGGTTTTGTTGTTGTTTGGTTATTTATTGTGTTGTTTTGCAACAGAGTCTCACTATGTCACCCTGGCTAACTTTGAATTTGCTACCATGTAGACCAAGCCTCCAACTGGCAGAGATCTACCTGCCTCTGCCTCCTAAGTACTGAGATTAAAGTCTCACCTGGCTGAGTTCACTTTGATTTCTAGTTTTAGTAAAATCCACTAGGTATGCCTCTCAAACAGGGAAACTACAGTTTATCCACAAGTATAAACCACTAATTAGAAGAAAACATCCAGTTGGCCCCACGCCAATAGATCACACCAAACACACACCACCACCACCACCACACCACCACACACATACTACATACATACACCACACAAAAACCACACACACACATGCCCCACACCACACTACACACACACCACATACACATACACTATAAACATATACCACATACATACACACTACACACATACACACACACATTACACACACACAGACACACACACACACACAATTTAGGCACAAAGACAATCACCAGGGTTTCATTTATAACAACAAAACTTTGGCGGAGAACTTTTTTTGGAAAATGACTAAAAAGTAACATAGAGCTGTAAAAAAATTGAATATCCCACCACACAGAAAGAGGGATGTGACATGCCCTACAACCTGACTAGGAAGGAAGCACCAGTGTTTGTGCCACAGGCGTAGAAACACAGTGGAGTCTGGACTCAGGCTGCAGCCAGTGTGAGCAGTGTTTATCTTGGGTGATATTTGTTTCTCAGGCTCTTCTGAGCTTTTCAGGCATGCCTCAAGGAACACATGAATCCTGTGCAGTGGAGGGTGGCATCCGGCCAAAATGAAGGTCAGTGTGAAATAACTGGGCCAGCTGGGAATAAGGGCAAATGAGGCCTCCTCGGCCATATTGGGAGCTGCTGGGTGTACATGGGGGCCAAAGGCTGACATGAGTCCTCCTTCTAGGAACAAGCTTTGTGAGCCCCATTTCAGAGGGTAAATAGCTGAGGCCCAGATATGGTGAGCAGCTTTCTCAAGATTACACAGCTGGCCAGGGGCAGGATTTGGAACTCAGGCCCTTTGCCTGTGACCCAAGGGAATCTTACATAGAATGAAAACTGGATGATGCCTAGAAGGTTCCTGTGGGTGGAGAGCTGCAGTTTCACTGGACAGAGACTGTCTCCACCTCATGATAATCTTGAGCTTGGAGGAGCCGCATTTCCCAGGGAAGACATTTGCCTGAGATGGTCTTGCTGGACTGAACAGCCCTCAGGTTGTCCCAGGTCTGAATGTCTTCCAGCACCTTTGTGTTAGCCCTGCAGGCTGAGTGGAGAGGCTGAGCCTGGGCCAGACCAATTTGTGCTTACCCGGCACAACCCTGTGCCTGCTGAGACCTGTCACGGGCCTGAGGGCGTTTCTGCACAGATCTTTAATGACTTCAGCCTTGGCTCTGTTCAGAGTCCCCATTTGTCTTGCAGTAAGCAGCACAGAGGGGCCTTTGGGGAGGGATATGGAGGAGAAACTCTCCAGTCACACCAGGTCCTTCTGGAAGCTTTACACCTCCTCCCAGCAAACAGAGCCAGCCGATCAAGCGTTTGTGTGTACATTCTGACATGGGGGTATGGGAAACTCACCTGTCTCTCATTCTCTCTCGAAGGATCTGGGTAACCAGCATCTGCTGCGTGTCAGGAATGGTGCCAAGCACTGAGGTGACAGATGTCAAAATGTGAGCCTTCACATGGGGATCCCCCATTTAGAGTGGGAGGCAGAGAGATAGAGAGCTGACCCATGGCCAGAGGTGGGGTGACCCTCCCCTTATCTAGTCAGTCCCCCAACCAGAGTCCCAAACTCCTTGGACTGAAGTTGTGGCAGTTGGTGTTCTTGGGGAAGCCACTCTGTGTGGGACAGGGAGACTCTCTTGACATCTCTCAGCCTTGAGATAAGATGGCCATTTGTCTTTGTTCCATATCTGGCCACAACAACCTGGCTTTGACCCCCAACTAACCCCTATGTATTGGCCACCAAGGAGGGGCAAACGCTTCCAGGAAGTGACTCTCAGAAGCTGAGCCATTCCTGCGGACATCCTATCTCTTTCCACAGCAGCTCCTGAAGAGAGAGCCTAGCTGTGTATTCACACCCAGAACAGAACGGAGACAAGACTCACAGAGCTGTGTTTCAGTCTGTGAACTAGGTAGTGTGAGTGCCCAGCAAGGTGAGAATGTGCACGTGGGAATACACCTTCATTTATTCTCCAGTACAGGTTAAAGGGCCAAGCATGCCAAGAGCCAGGGATGGCTTCTGTGACATAAATGATGCTGCCACCACAGAGATCCTTGATGGCTCCATTTGGAGTGACTTCTGCGTGGTGTGACATGAGCTACAGAGGAAGGATGCACTTAAGAGGTCACAGGGAAATTTCACAGACCTGCTGACTGTACGGAGCAGCAGACAGATGGAGGTGACCTGAGGCCTGAGTTCTGACGATTTGCACAGGAGTTTGTCCTTAGAATCAGGGAGAAATAGAATGCACCTGCCAACCTGAACAGGCTCCCACTTCCTTGAAAGAGCCAACAGTGTCCAGTCAGAGCCTGGTACTTAGGTGCCGTGGGGACACTGCCTCTCCCAATAGCCACAGCATTTGAGGCCACAAAAGGGAGTGGCCTCAGCTGCTCATTCCCTGTCACATGACCTGGGTACATGTCTTTCTGATGTGAATCCCCTTCTCAGAAGTCTTGGACAGCTCCAAAAAAAAAAAAGGTGTTCTTTCCTTAGCCCAGCTGCTGAGACACCATCAACCCACTCAAAAAACTGCCAAAGTCTTTCTTCTAAGGAAGATCCTTCACTGACAACAACATCTACATACCTCCTTAAGCAAGGCCTTATGTGTGACAAGGTAAGAGATCCCACATGTATGTGCAAAGAGTTCACACACCAGGAGAGCTCAACTTTTACTCATGTTCCTTCAAACAAGCCTCACTAGATCTGAGAAAGACTGCTATTAGTATCTCTACTACAGGCAAGGAGAGGTCCCAACATCAGAGAGGGTGAGACATTTACCTAAGGCCACACTGGAAACTACTAGACCAGGACTCAAAACCTGTCCCATAGCAAGCCCTGGCCCAGGCTCAGCCTTCCCTACTCAGCCTGCAAGGCCTGCTCCAACTAAGACAAAGGTTCCGGAAGACATTCAGACTCTGGGACAACATGTGGGCTGCTTTCCAGCTAAAGCACCATGCAAGGCCTCCATCCTACCCATCGTCAGCATCTTAGGGCTTGGTCATTTCTCCAGCATGAAGCTGACTGGAAACGCTTTTTCTCACGAGGAGGAATGTCCTCCATTGTAAAACACCCCTTGGTTATGGCATTTTGTCTCCTTAGAGCTGCAAGAAGATGCATGGCGGGGGGCACAGATACACAGATTGCCAGGGTCATAGCTCAGCAGTGGTGCCGGGATACTGATATTCCCTCAATCGTGAGGGGTTAAGAGCTGATAAGTGTTCTTCCTGCCTAGCAGTGTAAGAGGGTGGCCAAGGGGTGTGCTGGGTTGTGAAAGATTAAGTTCAGAAGTTTACCCTGAGTACTGAGATGGCTCGTGCCATGCCGGGTGACTTGCATCTGGAGCCCCTGAATCCACACTGATCTCTGCACACCACTATCGGGTGATGACAGGCAAGACAGGAGAATCTTCCAAGCAGGGTCATACAGACCATGCCTCAAGCAAGGTGAAAGGGTGAAGACCCAAAACCAAAGCTGCCATTGACCTCCAGAAGCATGCCTGGCATGGCCTATCCTCCATCACCAAGAAGCACAACCATCCTTACAAACAAGCACACACACACACACACACACATATACATGGACACAGCTACACAAACACACATAGACACATACATACACAGATAGACACACCAAGATACTCATATATATAGACACACAGACTCACACAGATACAAAGATGTACACACACACATAGGCACACACACAGATATACACACACATTGATACAGAGACATATACACATAGCAACACACATACACACACAGATATGCACACATAGAAAAACATGCAGACACACACAGAGATACACACGTGCATATACACATAGACACAGACACACACATGGGCATGCACACACACAGGTATTCAAGTGTGTATATGCACCCCTAAGTGAGTTTCTGTTGGAAATGCACATGCGTTTCTCCACATAGCAAAGGCTCATAAATACAAAAGGAAGTGGAGACAATGTGGTCCACAGTTGTATACATCAGAGAAGAACACACCAAGAGCTCCATCTCTAAAGCCAATGGGAGGAACATTTGACTAACTTTCCTCCAGTCTATGGGACTTCTCTCCCACATGTGAGTGCAACCTCCCAGGCACTTAGCCAGTATAAGCCATGTCCATGATGACACGCACACTTCATAATCATCATTTTTAATGGCAACCTAATATTCCACTGACTGGAACTGGAAAGTTAGAACGCCCTCCATTCTTAACCTCTTACAGATGATGGGGCAGCAAACCTGCCTCTATCCATAAAGCTTCTATTTCCTATTTAGGATTATTCTGTGAAGGAGGAATCTCAGAAGTACAGTTATTGCCACTGAAGTCGTAAACAATTTTCAGAACACTGGTGTCTCTCCGCCCTTACCGCTTAACAGGCATTTGTATCCAGACATGTAGCCTCCGGCAGCGAGCGGCCCAGCAATGTATTTCTCCCTTGATTTTATTTCCTTACACAAGTCAGCCTCGTGAGTCACAGAGCAACAGCACAGGTTTTAATAAACCCAAGCGGAGGGTTCTTCTGCAAGGTCACGCCATCTATCTCCCTGGCCCCTGACAATGAGATGATGGCGTCCACTCGATTCTTGCTTTCACTCTCCATCCAGGCTGGTTACTATAGCAGCCCAGGAAAACCAGCTCCCGCAAGCTCTATATTCTAAGGCAAGAATAGGTTGCTTCAGGCACCTTCCTCCTCCACACAGCTCAGCTTTAGAATTTTCCAACAACGGTTTCCAATGTGGAGGTCCCTTTAGGACATTCTACTGCCTTGCAGAATTGACCATAGCAGCTACAGGGCATGTGTGGGGGAGCAACCCAAGGCTTCCGGGTATCCAGTATGCATGGTACCCCACAGGTACATTTGCAGAGCTGGAGGAAGGAGAGACTATTCTGATGCTGTGGCCCTAAACCTCTCCTTTCTTACTTCCATGTTTCCAATGCTTTTGCCTTGCTAATTAATGCTCCATAACAACTACATAGTACCTCCCTGTCCAGCTGACCCTTGGCCTGACCATCTTTCTGTGGCCCTGATCCCAGAGGGGTATGTGTTCACCTCTACCACCTGTTTTTCTCCAGCTGGCTGGTTTCACCTGCTTTACATCCCACAGTGCACACAGCTTATAGCCTCTCCCCTTTGAGGCCAATGCTTGCAATTTTCTGCTTTTCTGTTTTCTTCCTTGGTGCTAGAGATGGAACCCACCGGCCTCTCACATCCTACACAATCTCCTCACATTGAGCTATATCCCTTCCTTTATTTTCTATTTTTTATAATTTGAGACAGGGTCTCAGTAAGTTACTTAGGCTGGCTTTGATCACTCTGTATTTCAGGCTAGCTTTAGATCCTCCTGCCTCAGCCTCCTGCAAGCTGTGATGATAGGCATGTGTCACCATGCCTAGATCCTCCTGCCTCAGTGCTGGAATGATGGTAAGCACATGTCATCACCACCACCACCACCACCCCGGGGAATTTATAATTTTCCTTCTCTCCAAGATGGTATGATTCACAAGGGTGGGAGTCTTTGGCTCTGACTGTTAATGAGGTACAGGTCCCAGGAAGATAACAATGCTGAGGGAGTACAGAAGATAGACAGAGGGACAGAGGGAGGAGAGGTGAGTGGGACTGGCTGCTATTTGGAAGATCTCTTACTAACCCTAGCTATGTCTGCTCTTGGTGTCCTGTTGGCCTCTGTCTGAAACTGTCTCTCCCAGGGCTGGAACCCAAGTGGCCTTTAAACGCACAGTAGAGACGCTGCCACAGGATGAGGTTTGTGATCGTTTTGTATTCTTGCTGAGGCCATTTCAGGCCTAATTTGATCTCCCTGATGGAGAATCCCATGGAAAATTACCCAATTCTATTCTAGGACTCAGGGCCAGATTCACTCAGCTTCTGTAAAAAGGCCTGCTTGTGCAGCTGCCGAGAGAGATGCCAGGGTGCGGTTCTTGCCTCTAGAAACCTCTTGTTCTAAATGCTCCGGGCTACACTGGGTCCCCGAATGCTTGGGTGTAGTCACAGCTGGCTGGAATAAAGACTTGCAATTGGCTAAAAACTGAGTGGTTCTCCTTGGCTCTCCCTGACAGTCACATTGCTCACTGGATCCCATCCCCTTGACGTAAAGGCTAAAACCCTATTTTATGCAAAGCAGCAGTCTTTGCACACACATTCTCCCTCCCTCCCTTTCTCTCCTTCCCCTCCCCCTCCTCATCTCCTTCCCGCATCTCCTATAAGCTGGTATCATCTCCAGCAAAAGTGGTAAACTGTGCATTCCCCAAGAGGTCACCCAGAGCCAAAGCCCTGCAAAGGAACAGGCTGCAAAGCTGCTGCCACCAGGGAGGCATTCGCTGCCTGGCTGGTTACATGCTGCAATCTAAAGGCAGACTGTGGTGACAAACCCGAATGAGATGCACAGGCCCCTCGACCAGATGTCACCTCTGTGATGCTGAGAGGAGCAATGAAGGGTATCTGTCCTGACGGTGCCTCCAAGTGGAAACAGCCTTGCATCACTCAGTGACAGAGCTGCTCAGAGAGAAGATCCCTCCAGGGCCAGAGAAGACAACGAGGCAGCAGGACTGGGCTGTCTTCCTGAAAGAGCAGCAGAGAAACCCTTGCACCAGGCCAATGCCAAAGACAAGGATGGAGAAGAGAAGCTATCTGTGAGAAAAGCCCCGAGGCTTAGCCCCAGGTAGCTGAGGGAGGCTGCCTGTTCCTCATGCCTCCCACCCTGGCAGCTCTTAGGTGGGGGTGGGGGCAGAACCTGTTTGTCTGTCTGTCTGTCCCACAACTTTCAGTGACCTCTCTCTTTTAGATGTCTCTATTCTCCAAAGCCCCAGCACAAGACTGACTTTATAAAATGCTCACGAATAGAGGCTGTATCTGCCTTAAAACAGTGTCCCCAGCCTGAACCCTGTGTAAACTATTGGCAGGCATGGGAGGGAAGAGTGAGCTGGACTGTCCAGCACACAGTGGTGCTAAGGGGCCACCAGCACACAGTGGGTGCTCAGGGGCCACCAGCACACAGTGGGTGCTCAGGGGCCACCAGCACATGGTGGGTGCTCAGGGGCCACCAGCACACGGTGGGTGCTCAGGGGCCACCAGCATACGGTGGGTGCTCAGGAGCCACCAACACACAGTGGGTACTCAGGGGCCACCAGCACACAGTGGGTGCCCAGGGGCCAACAGCACACAGTGGGTGCTCAGGAGCCACCAGCACACAGTGGGTGCTCAGGGGCCACCAGCACACAGTGGGTGCTCAGGAGCCACCAACACACAGTGGGTACTCAGGGGCCACCAGCACACAGTGGGTGCTCAGGGGCCAACAGCACACAGTGGGTGCTCAGGAGCCACCAGCACATAGTAGATGTTCAGGAGTCACCTGCCTAGTATGGATGAACAGCCAGTGTCATTTGTGATGATAGCCTTAGTGTCTACCACAAATGCAGGGTCAAAAAACCTAATGAGGGAGTGGGTGAATGAATGAATGAATGACTACTCTGGAATGCAGAGATGATGCAACCTCTCTCTCATATCCACCACTGAGTCACAACTATGCCCAGAACCGGGTAAAGGGCACTGATAAACATTTGCCAACAACATCTTAATGCGGAGCTTCTGTAGGCCACAAGCTGAAAGGCAGCATGGGCGATGGCTCAGCAGGTCAAGTGCTTGCTTGGCAAGGATGAAGGCCTGAGGTCGGCTTCCAGAGACTGCATTTGAACATCCAGGCATAGTGACATATTTGCTACCCTAGATCTGGGAAGGTAGAGACAAGAGAAGCCCTGAGGTTCACTGGCCAATGAGCTCAACCTAATCAGCGAGTCTCAACCAAGTGTGTGTGGGGGGTGCTAGGGAGCAATGCCAGAGATCATCCTCTCGGTTCTATACAATATGCACATGCATGCATGCACACCTACCACACACATGCACCAGCACTCACGTGCATACACATATGCATAAGCACACACATACCCATATGCACACACACATACACATACATGTACTCATACAAGTATGCACACACACATACACATACATGTACTCATACAAAAAAGCACACATTCTTTTACCAACCTCCAATCTGGGGTATGAGGAGCCCAGAAAATAATTAAATGTTGATGTTAAGTGCTCAAATAATAAGAGATTTTATTTTATTTTGTTACTCTTTTTATTTGGGTCACCATTTGAAGGCAGTCTCCTGGATGCCTTGCTTCACTCCCAGGAGTAAGTACAGGTGCTTATGGAGTTGTGGAGATAGAAAGCTATGGATACTGGGGCCATTGTCCTCAGCCTTGTCCTGAGTTTTAGGCTCCTCTGAGGAGCCAGCACATGTAATGAGTCCCACACTCAAACACACATATGCTCCCACACTTCTACCATCTCACACTGGCATGCACAGAGTCCGGGGGTGGGGCTATGAAGGGGATGTTTGAATGGGTTAAGAGTGTGACTGGGTAAGTGGGCTCACTTCTGACCTGCACACAGTAGGGCAGCTGTGACTGGCAACCACTCATTGGATATTTCCAATAGCTGTACAGAGGGCTGTGAGAACCTCCACTACAAAGAAAGGGTCAGCTGGGAGACACTGTGCTGCTCAGTGGTCTGTCCATATATGTCACTTCAGTGTGCTGGGACGGCATCCACAAATACCTACAGTCACCATGAGAAATATGACTATATTAGCTTTAAAAGGAAAGAAGAAGAGGGAGATGGAGGGAAGGGAAGAGAGATAGGAGGGAAGAGAGGAAGCACCGGGGAACGGGAGGGAGCAGAGAGAACATGAGCAGAAAAGATGGAGAAACAGGAAGGTGGAATCAGTGGGAGGGAGGTGAAAGAAAGGAGGAGAGGGGGATGGGGGGTGTGCAGAGGAATCTATGCTCGAGAGACTGAATTGGGAACTGGCACCAGGACTCCATAGGTGTGTGGAGTGATCCCACAGCATGGCAGTGAAGGGCACAGTGGCAATGGACAGACAAAACCCCCCTGGGAAGGGGGACTCAGACACGGGATCTCAGCAGCTCTGAGATTTCTAGCTTGTGTCTTTCTGTCTACATTGGTGATAACTATTTTGGGTGTGCCTGCTAGCTTGTTTTGAAGCTATCCATTGTGCCATAATGTATTTATCTTAAGCACCATGTTTGCATGCAGCCGCAGAGCCCTGTGTGGCCCACCTTCCCAGCAGTACAAAGAGTGCTCTCTGATTACCCCTGGAGAAAGAAGAAGGAACAGACTCCAGAATCAAAGCATCGGCGACACTGAATTCTTTGGGAGGCTTTTATGTGTCTGCAACAGAATCTACGGCACTGAGAACCTTGTGCTTCAACAGAAAATGTCAAATGTTTGAATAGCAAAGAAAAAAAAAACTTCTTATTTTTGGCTTCAAATACCAAGAACCAAAGCATAAGCTAGAGTATGGAGGGCTGGAGGAAGGCTCTCTAACTGGCAAGCGGATGGAGTCTGCAGGGACCCTGGTAAGGCTCCAGCTCCAGCCTCCAACAGGAAGACAGGTGTCTTTAGCTGGGAAGATGCCAAGGTCCCTGCAGCCCAAGCCACAGACATGTTTGTAAGGTTGACACCCCAGATGGCTCCCAGGTTGTGTGGTACCCTGTAACCCAAGGAACTGCCCATCCCTGAGGACAACAGTGAGCTGTGAGGAACTTCCCATGAGACCTTTCAATCACAACCGAACCACTGCAGGCGTCCGGTGCACTTGGGAAAGCATGCAGATGTCCATGTCCCGGGACCTAGCAGGAAGTCAACAGAGGTCACAAGTCCAGACACTTTCCTAGAGCTCTAATGTCACAGTGGGTTAGGGGAGAAGCAGTTAGACCCTTCCATTCCTGTTTTTTCAGCATTTCAGTCAGCCACAGATTGCTCATGCTGTGGGACTCAGCCACCCCACAACCTCATGGCTGGCTTATTTTGTGTAGCACACGCTGTGATGCTCACACAATGAGGAGAATGCCTGGTGACATACTTCTCCACACATCCCTGTTATCGAGTTATGCATAAGATGTGCCTGTTACGTTGGCTCAGCAAGGCCCTCCCTCCAGCTTTAGGTAGGAAAGAGTTCCTCAGTCAAGTCGAGTTTATTTTAAATGGAAAAAATAAGCCCTGAAGTCTGGCGCCAGGATGACCAGCCTAAGGCTGAGGCTGAAGCTTCAGGCCGCTGGGGCCACTGGAGGAGCATCTGCTGTTCCATCAGCAGATCCTGTAGGTAGACACAGACACTGCCAAGGCAGTCCTGAACTGCACATCTGAACACCTAACCTTCTGGTCTCACACACTGGCTGCTCCAGACTAGGCAGTTGGTGCTTTGAGCTGTCTGTCTGTAGTGGAAGTTTTCTCTGTATCTGTGCGCACTTGTGCTTGTACAAATGTGAATATGTGTGTGGTAACTGTGTGTGTATGTGTGTAACTGTGTGTTGTGTGTGTATTATTATCTATGTGTGACTATGTGTGTATCGGTGCACATACCTCTGTGTGTGTGTGTGTGTGTGTGTATGTGTGTGTCTAGGCCAGAGGACAACCACAGGTATCATATAATTTATTCCTCAGGTATGACATCATCATTTACTCCTCAGGTATAAGATTATTTCATGTATGATGTCATTTATTTCTCGAGTGTCTTACAGGGTTTTGCTTACTTGTTTGATTGGATAGGTGTGTGCTTTTTGAGACCAAGTCTTACTTTGTAGCTCAGGCTGGCCACAAACCCACAGAGATCTATAGTCGGAAGTTTCTGTCCCACCAGCAACTCCCAAACACCCAGCAGCCACTTCTCAAATAATTGACTCAGAGGCTTAATAGTACTTATAAATGATTAGCAGGTAGCTCAGGCTTGTTACCAGCTAAGTCTTACACTTAAATTAACTCATATATTTACTTATGCTTACGTAGCTCGTGGCCTGTTAGATCATTTTACATGTTCTGCTTGCTCTGCAGCTGGCTGGCATCTCTCCTGACTCCATCCTTCCTATTCCCAGAATTCTCCTAGTCTGGTTGCCCCCTCTTATACTTCCTTCCTTGCGATTGGTCAATCAGCATTTTATTAAACCAATCTGAGTAACAAATCTTTAGAGCATACAAGAGCATGATTCCACAGCAGAGATCCTCTTATCTCTGTGCTTCCTGGGTGCTTGGATTTAAGATGTGCCCACCAGGCCCAGATCCACCTTATTTGGTTAAGACAAAGACTTTGCTGGTCCAAGCAATTAGGTGAATCTGACTGGCCAGGGAGTCACGGGGATCCTCCTGTCTCCACATCCTCAGCCTTGGGGTCACCAGTGCAGGCAGCCACATTCTTCTTTATACCACTTCTGGGCCTTGAACTCAGGTCTTCATGTTTGCACAAGAACTGTACTGACTGGGCTGTCTCCTAGGTCCACATTTTAGGTTTTCTTAGTGAGCGTTTAGTTCCTAAGAGGAAGGGAGAAGAAACAGAGGCATCAAAGAGAGATGTAAGAAGAGACCCAAGACTCCAGCAGCGGATGCTGGCATCGTTCACAGGTGGTCATGTCAACCCCAGCTTTAGTCTGCACAATGAGCTTCAGAGTGGGCACCTCTTGGCTGCTGGCAGCAGAGGTCTGACTCCACGCATGGCTGCACACTGCAGGCATTAGAAGCAGGTGTGGCAATGGCAGCTTTCTTGCCAGCTGCACTCTGGCCTGGCACCTGGCCCGGGCGGGCAAGGCTCCCTCTGCTAAAGGAAATGGAGTTTAACTCAGTGCTCATGAACACTCCTCTGTGGCTGGCCAGGCCTCCCTTCATTGGAGTTGGCACAGAGATTTGGCTCAGGGCTGGAGAGAAACAGTTCTACCAGGCCTAGGGCAGGAACTCCAAGAGTCACAGATCACTGCAGTGAGCAATGGATCCTGTCCAGGAGAGGAGAGCCAGAGACACAGAATCCAGGCAGGGTGGTCAGAAGAGGAAGATCAGCAAGGGAAGAACCCCTGGAGCCTTGGTTTAATAATCAGTAAAGCAGAGAGAGAAAGAGAGAGAGCAGCTTATCTAGGCCTTCACAGCAGACATAGGCAGCCAGGATTCCTTCCAGACACTTCAGGCTCCTCAGCTAACCTGCTTTCTCTGAGAAGTCTAAAGGGAAAGTTACCAGAAAAATAAAATTAAAACTTGTGCCCATCACATACACACTGTGGCTGAGCCACACGTGGCAGTTTTTCACATTTGCTTTATCCCCCACAGCCCAAATTCTGTCTGTTTGCTTGCTCGAGACAAGCCCTGGCCAAGTCACCCAAACTGGCCTCACCTCCCAATTTTCTGTCTCTATTTTAAGTGCTGAGCTCCAGGCAAATTCTACCAGCTAGTTTTTAATTTTAAATTAAAAAAAAAAAATACGTATGGGTATTTTCCCTGCATGTATGTCTGTTCAACACGGGTGTGCCTGGTGCCCATGGAGGTCAGAAAATGGTGTTGGATCCCCCGGAACTGGTGTTAATGACAGTTGCCATGTGGGTGCTGAGAACCAGTTCAGGTCCTCTGCAAGCCAAGTCATCAGGCCGTGCTTATAGAGCCATATCTCCAGCCCTCACCAATTGGCTTCCATGTTATTTCCCTGATGATGAAATCGAGAGACTCAAAAGTGAGGTCAACAGGACATTACTGTGGCGCTGAAGCCCAGGTTCTCAGCTCGGCTTCCCTCCGTTCTCAGTCAGCCCTGGACACAATCCATGGTGATCGCCATAGTCCCCATGGGACTACAGAGGTCAAAGGTCAAATACAGTGAGAGCAGGAGGAACTGGGCGTGTTTGGCACAGACATCCCTGCGTGAGTATCTCTGTCACAGAAATCCTTGTCATTGTCACTGTCACCAACAAAAAACGGTACCAAAGCAGCAGGGGTAACACTGAAAAGCAGACCCTGTGGCATTTGAGAGCACGTCTATGGTGTTCCCTCCTTCCTGTGACCTTGACACCAGGTCAGTGACTCTTGGCTGTCTCAACATCACTTGTAAGTTAAAAATGTAGACATGAATGTCTATGTGTGTGTATGTGTGTGTTTACATCTGTGAGCATATGTATAAGGAGGGAGGGAAGAAGGGAACAGGAGAGAGACAGAGAGAAATTGACTGATTGACCAACTGACTGATTCATTGATTGATTGGTTGATTGAGCATGTTATAGTTTCTGTTTTGCCAAATAAGATATTGTATTAAAAAAAGTATGGCTACTTCTGCTGAGCAGTGCTTAATAAAGGGCATTGAGCACGCAAAGGCATCCGGGACTTAGGATGTCAGGGTCCAGGAGAGCCCTTTAGGGTGAATAAATGTGCCTATTGGAGTACTCTCTCAGCATTATGCTTCTCATGTTTCCCAGAGACTGGAGAGAACCCAATCAAGAGCCCAGCCTGGGATTGCAGACAGCTGTTTTGAAAGCAGAGCCTGCTCTACACTGCAGGGAGCTTTGCGGGGTGGCTCAGGGGCTTGGGGTATCAAGATGTGTCGCTGAAGAAACGTGTTCTCAGAAAAGTGGCACTTGATGAACAGGAATACAGCCGCGTGTTTTTCTTTAGCAATCTGAAAGGGGGATTCTGTGCAACAATAATGTAGCCACAGACTCAGACAAGGCTAATTTGCAATTTGCAGGGATTGTGTTAAGTAGAAGCCTGGGCCTTGAGTCTGAATACCAATCCAGGAATAAACATGTAGGGCTGTGACTCACCTGAGAGCTATTCTCTACACTGCTTCTACAGAGGCAGGGCTGTGCAGGGGCTTTTTCTCCAAAGTCACCTCTAGGCAGGAGCTCTGGAGAACTGACCATTCTATACCAGGACAGAGAGAAAGAAGAAGCCATCCTGAAATCTTGGCACTGGCCTTGGGAGAAACCAGAGCTTAATTCCAGGGAGAAAGTGATGTAGCACCACAGCTCACCAGGCTTGCTCAGGTTGTGTGAATTTGAATTCAGCCTCTGTAGCCCCTCACCTCCATGTCTCAGTCCCACATCTGTAGACATGGAATGGAAATACCCCCTCCCCCTCACTGAACAGTTTTCTTCAGGTCAACAGCAACTGTCAGTCGGTGGATTCACTAACATGGGTTTGGTGGACAATGGATGGGGACATGACTTCCTCTTTAAAGGCAGAGAATGGCTTCAGATATGAGGAAGCTGGTACACATGCCCAGAGGGTTCTGAAGCCTTTCAGCTGCAGTGCTCCAGCAATGAGAGAATGAGGAGGCAGCTATCACTTCTTGGACACCAGGAAATATAAAGCTAGTTCAGAACACCAGTGGGTACACACTGGGAGTCCACAGCTGTAAGTCAGCCCCCCAACAGTGCTGCAGCCTCCCCAAACAGGACCACTATCTGAGGACCTGGTGTTTAAATACAAGAGTTGTGGGACATTTCAGATTCAAGTATAGTGTCTGCATTTCTATGCCAGTAGCTGAAGTAGACTTGTCAGCTCCTGGAAGACAGAAACAGTTGAGTAATGTCAGTTATGTTCCTCATCACCACCATCACCATCACCACCACAGTCACCACAATCACCATCACCAACATCATCACTACCATCATTACCACCATCATCACATCATCACATCATCACCATCACCACAGTCACCATCATCACAATCACCATCATCACCATCATCACGTGACATCACCAGTTGCCAGCATTACCAACCTTAACCAAAAGGAACATACCACCCTTACCAATCTAAATGCTTTGGTAACTTCATCCCTGTGGTTTGGAGGAATAGATAGAATCCTAACAGTGTTGATTTCAGGCTGGAGAATCCTCCTCAGAATAATGAGGGTCATTCCACAATGATAAAGGGGTAAACTCATCGAAAGGATGTAACAATTGTAAATATCTATTTATCTATCACAAAATTTCAAAATACGTGAAACAACAACTGATAAAACTAAATCAAACACAGACAAGCCCACAATTACAGCTCGAGATTTCGGTCCCCCTAGCCCAATCATTAATAGACTAGCAGACATAAAATCAATATGGGTATTGAGAGCTGAAAAACACAATCAACCAAATGGGCCTAATTGACATTTATGGAATGGCAGACCAAACGCCAGCAGAATACTTATTTTTCAAGTACACATGGAATATTTTACCAATAGAGATCATTTTCTGGGCCATCAAACAAGTTTTAGTAAATATAAGATGATTTAATGTGGCAAAGCATAGTCTCTAACCACAGTAGAGCAAAATCAAAAAGCAAGAACAGACATCTAGACAATTTCCATGTTTGGAAACCAAAGCTGAACCAGAACTTGGTGGTGTGTGGAGTTGCAATGCATTACAAAGCGAGGAAGTTCTCGAGGCAGTGAGTTCAGTTTGCTTCTTTACAGACTGAGGACATGCAGATCAAATTAAACCCAAGGTCAATCAGAGAAAGGAAATACTGAAAAAGAAGCATGGGCGGGGGGGGGAGGGTGGAGGGAAGAAAGAAAGAAGGAGGGAGGGAGGAAAATGGAAAGGAAAAGAAACAGAATCCATGAAAACAAAACCAGTTCTTGATGAAAAATCAGCACAAGGAGACAAACTCTGTCCTGAATACAGACAGAGGTGCAGATGGCCATGGCAGTGAAAGGAAAATGGGGTTGTAAACGCTGAGACACTGGTTAGAAAAGTTATCCCGGCTCTGAACATCAAGCCACAGGTTGGATGCATCCCCAGGAGAGATTTGCCCACAATATTTGTGTAGTTTATGTGGAAGACAAAAGACATGGAGAGTTAAAAATGTCTTTGTGATGCTTGAGATGGAGCCTCACATATAACTGTTTTTTGAGTGTGCTAGCCTGTAAGATGAGGTCACAGGAAGCCAGACCCCATGTGAAAGTGGCCTGAACACAGTGTATCGACGAATAGAATAGAGTTGAGGGATAATGAAATAGACCAGCAGTTTACAGCCCATTGATCTGCAACAAAATCACCAAGATAGATCAATAGAGAAGGGACAATCTTCTATTAAATGGTGCTGAAACAATGGGACAGCCACACACATGGGGTGCACAAGCTGCAATCAGTATCTGCTGCTCTTAGAATACAAACCTGGTCCCAAGGTCCAATTCATCTTATTGTTCGTTTGCCTTGATGAGCAGTCTCTGTAGACAGTGGCCATGCGACAGGAAATAAATTCTAACTGGGATTTTTAAGGGGTTTGGGGTAGAAGAGAATCCAGGGGCCCCATGACTATCTACACATGTCCATGTTCTGTGCATCAGATAGTATGCCTCTAGTCAGTGCAGCTGAGGGCTGCCTGAGACCACATTGTATCAAAGGAAATCCCCAGTTCAAGAAACTTTCAGAGTTGGGATGATGCTTGTCTAGCATGTATAAGATGCTATGTCCATTCCCAGCACGAGGGGAAGAGGGGAGAGAAGATGACCAGGGGGAGGGTACAGGACGGGGGAGGAAGGAATGACATTCAGAATCCTGGTCTGTGGCAAGCATTTCCGACTACAAATTCCCTTACTCACTAACCCCCCCCTTCACATTCTCTGCCCTTTCCAATTTAGTCTCTCCTTTTCTCTCTGTGTTGGGGGGGGTATCTTGCAAAATAAAAGCAAGGAATTAGTTAGAAATGTTTTCTCCTTTTCTTTTGCTCTGTGTAAGGCTCCCTGGGTGAGGTCTTAGATCCTCACACCTCTGCAGTGACATATGGAGCCTGTACCTTCCCTGCGTTGGATCAACACTGTGTATCTTGACCAGCTCCACCTGTCCATTCTTTCTATTGGTGATCACTCAAGAACAGGTCCTGGATCTACACACCCTCTACTCCGTGAGTCAGACTTACTCTGTACATGTGTGTACTGATGTCCACATCCACTGCAACAGCTGTACACGTATACGTTTGGGGAATTGGGTCTGACTTTGCTTGCTCTTGCTCTGTGTATTTTATAAACACTCTGAAATGTTAATTTTCCTGAAAGTTAAATGATTAAATAAATTTTAAAAATTAAAGATATTCTTGGTCAGTGTCTTAGATTATGGTCATTTCTATACCAGAGAACTTTTCTTCATATTCATGAGGATCCTATGTATACTTTGAACATCACCTGTAATTACTTGGGACACTGAAGTTCATTACTCATTAGTATCCATCAATAACAGCAGCTGCATGCACTGCCCTGGATCTCTGGAATTCCTGTTTCTACTCTAACCTGGAGCAGTTGTATTTGCTAAGTGAAAGCCTTGGATCCTGGTTCTTCAGGACTCTCTGAATCTCAGTTTCACCACCTATAAACTATGGTGAAGTTGGGAAAGCAGCACCTGCCTGTAATCCCAGCACTCAGGAGGCAGAGGCATGTGGACCTCTGAGTTAGAGGCCAGCCTGGTCTACAGAGTGAGTTCCAGGACAGCCAGGGCTACACAGAGAAACCCTGCCTTAGAAAAAAAAGTGTTGAGTGCACTAATGCAGTGTCTCTGCACACCTGGAACTTCACCTACGTCAACATAACCTGCATACTAGTCAACCTGTAAGGCTACCAGGGTTAGTCTTGGGATCTACGGGGTCAATACACCTCCCAGTTGGTCCCTGTGGGCCAGAAAAAGTGGAGAGTCACACATGGCTGACCATCTCATGGGGTCAACCTGGAGACACCTGCATCTCCTTTCTCCAGGAATCAGGGACATCTCTGGTGCCAGCCACTTGGCCTTCCTGTGTTGGCCAGAAACACAGCTGCTCCCATGAGCCTCCTGTGCTTGGGCTGCCATTGGAGCTTCTCTGCAGATTTGCCTCCTCTGGGATCCCCACACCCCCTAGACTCTTTGTGTCGGGTAGTGTCTCGACATACTTGGAATCTCTCATAGACAGATCTCTTATAACCAATACCTAACTGGCTTCCAGAGTCCATCACAGCACCGGCATGTACCCATTTAACATTTAACAGAATCTCAAGGGCATGGAGGATCTCCTGGTTAGCCCTTACATTAGACCTGAGGCTTGTCTAGGAAGACTCAGAGATCTGGAAGCTCCCTTCATACCACAGCACTCCCACCATTGAAACACCCCAACCAAAATACAAAAAGCATCCGAAATCTGACAAAAAGCCTTCAGCAAACCATCTTGGCACAGCAGCAGCTTCTGTCCCAGTCAGCACTGTCACAGGCAGCTTAATTATCCTAATTAGAAGCCACATTAAAGCATGATTATAACATAAAATTTGAATTAGCCGTATAACACGCCCAAATTTTTTGGTATGTTTATTGATTTTGTTCTCCTGTTAATCAGAAGGCCACAGTAAAGTCAGATAGATCTGGTTCAACTGAAACAAGCCTGAGCCAATGAAATTCTCATTAGCACCTGTCCCTTGTTAGGGACAGTAAGGTGGGGAGGTATATCGTCATGGACAACAGTATACTCCACTGGTGATGGGCAACATGCAGACAAGGTAATGAGCTGTTCTCTTGTCTGTGTGTCCATGTGGCTTTGAACCCCAAGAGCCTCACATTCAGGGCCTCTTCACTGCCATTCAGTAGCTCTGTGATCTGAAGAGATGTGATTGGGCCTGAAGAGATAGATGGAGTCTAATTGTTGAGTTTGGGACCAGTCTTTGTCTCACAATTTGAGTGTGTGGTGCCAGGGAAGGGGAGGGGGACACCTCGGCTGGCTGTCTTCAGGCTCCACAGGCACCTACACACATGAACAGGTGTGTGTACACATACAAAAATCATAATAATTTTGATACTGCATACCAGAACCTTGGGTCCCACAGCTGTGGGCAGAGGCCCAGCAGAAGCCTACTCTTTACTTAAGGGTTCACTGTGGTGAGGTAAAGGACCCTTGCCTAAAAGGCCTGGGACACAAGTACCTCCAATTTTAGGATATTTACATATTCGTATTAAATTGCCTTGAACCCAAGACTAACTCTGACATTTGCTTCTTTTTCATTTATGCTGTCCACATGCAGATAAAGATCACTTAGCAAATATTCTTGCCATTTTGACTGTGACCCATTGAGGTCAGATGTGGGATTTTCCACTTGGGCCTGTGTGTTGGTACTTAACAGTTTGGATTTGGGAGCATGTCAGAGTTGGGACTGGGGGTGAGGGAAACTCAGCCTGTCATGTGTGCCTCCAGCTCTCTCCTGATTAAATTGTGATCTCCATCACCACCAACCCTAACATTTTTCATTTCACTAAGAAAAACTAACTCCTACAATGGATACAGACTCTGAGAAACTTCCACAGCATCATTGAAACACCAGACCCAGGCAGCCTGGGCCACTCAGTAACATAGACAGGTCCTTCGATTACTGCCCATATTTGTACAACAAACATGACCTTCGGGTACTGAGAGTGAGAAGAGGCTGGAGCAGAACACAGGGTGGAGTGAGACCATTGGCTGTGAATATGTGGTCCTGTGCCCTGAAGGATGGTGATGGCAAACCCAGGCTCCTCGTCACCTTAGTAGCCAGTGGCTTGCAGCCTTACAGCTCCACAGTCATGCTCTTTTTCTGGGGATGGTTTCTATCTAGCCAGTGTCCTGAGTGCTCTGGTGAATTTCCCTCCCTTTGTCCATTAAGTGGGCACACGGCCCAATCAGGTTGATGACAAGTACCCAGTTGAGTCCAGTCACAGAATGGGCACTCAGTGGGCATGAGGTGTGATGTGACTGTACCAATGGGCCCACCGACTCTGAGATGGACTTGGTCCCCAACGAGGCCCTTAGGCATTGATTTGTGGATGTAGCTTGGGATGAAAGGCTTGAGCCAGTGTCTCGGAAGCCAAATTGCATGTTGAGTTTCCCAGAGCATGAGCTGACAAACTTGGCTGGGACCCAGGCATGGGAGAAGGATTGCCAGGGCTGGTTTACATCCTGGCATTTGTTCTAAGACAGTAAGATCCACCTAACCGTCCTCAGGAAGCCCCCTCCCCCAGATA